>JARBWK010000003.1:7897220-8063243 GCA_030556195.1 Anolis apletophallus | reverse complement strand
ATCTTGCACTGCAGCAGCAAAAAGGCTACCTTGCAGGCTTCACCTTCAAACTCAACCCGTAATGGTTCCTTCTTCATACGGTCCCGAACTCCTGGGACAGCACTCCCCTCCCTTGAGGGACCTCGAGCCTTGTAACACCTCTTCCCATTCCAGCCTGTTGCACAGGGCGCCTCACGGAACCGGACTTCCTTCTGGATGGCCACCCCGCAGTCCTCACTCCCGAAGAGGAGATCTAGGACGCTCAGCTGATGTTCCGCCATCCATCCATGAATAATAAGTGAAGTCTCCTCCGCCCGGGGCACTCCATACCGACTCTATCGGCTCTCTTCGGGACATGGCTCGAGACATCCTCCTCATGGTCTGTTCCATGGCCTCCAACTTCCATTTCATCACTTCAATTCTGACAGTGATGCAGGTTCTGTGGTCTCACTACCACACTCCGCCAGGTCCACCGTAACTGGCCTGTCCTTGGCACAGTCTCCCTGGTTCCACGCACTTCTGGATCCGCTTGAGCTGACCAGTCCTTCGAACAGCTTCTCCGATCCTCGGGTCCTCCGGACCTCCGCCCGACTGGAGCCGTTGCTCCCTCCTTCAACAGGTCATTATCGAGCTCACTGAGCTTCCACAGTCGCTCCGCTACCGAAGCTCATCCTCCTGGGCAACCGCACCTCCCGACGCCATCATCTCTCGGTGCTCATCCGGGAACCCCACTTGGTCGAGGTGGTCAATCCCACTCCATAGTTCGCCGGACTTCCTCAGGAGCCGAATCCCATCTATCAATATATTCTTCTTCTTTCCAAGCCAACCTCTCCATTGCTGGGATAGTTGAAAAGGGGCTTTTGCTTCTGTAACGACTCTCCAACACTCGGTAAGGATCACACGTGGATTGAAGTACGGTCCAGCACGATTTTATTGCAGGTACGACACATGTGAAGCAAAACTGCCCGGCCCGCCACCCAAACACACCTTATATACCCCTAGCCCCTCCCATTGCCCATGCAATGTCAAGCAGGGTTGCACCATATCCGGGTGAGTCAGCATATCCCATAGTCCGAGAGGATGTGACCTCATGGGTCCATGAGTCAGCGTTATGGGTCCAATAGTCCAATGTCCAGGCTCGGAGGAGTTACCTCACTTCCCTCCGCACGTGAGGCACCCACCTGGAAGTTACATCACTCCCGTCTGACTCAGCACAGTCTTTATGTAACAGGAGCCAAGGTCACCAAGGAACTGGGGCAAAGGTCAGTGCAATCTCATGGCAGGCTGGGAACCTGAACTTCTCCTAAGCTCAAGTCTCCAGCCCTGACAGCCCCCATGACCCACTCTACATCCTGGTACAGGTCGGAGGAGGGTGGGACCACGGATGGTGGGACTTGAGGTACCTTTACTCATTTCCCAAGATTGCTGTGACCCTCCTTCCCAGCCTCGCTCTGCTCGCTTTGCCTCGCTTTGCCCTGGGGCGAGTCTGCGCAGTAGCACCCGCATGGGTCCTCCCCCCCCTCCTGAACACGCTCACGCTGCCCCCTCGGATCAAAATGGCGGCAGAAGCGGCAGTGTAGAAAAAAAATGTTCAGCAGGAGGGGGAAGAAAGGGCGAAGGGGAGGAAGAGGTCTCTGTCGAAAGCTGGCATGGGCTAAGTTGGACCTTCTGGATGTTTTGGACTCCAACTCCCACCATTCCTAGCAGCCTCAGGCCCTTTCCCTTTCCCCCCTCAGCCACTTAAGCAGGAAAGGGCCTCGGGCTGTTAGGAATGGTGGGAGTTGGAGTCCAAAGCACCCAGAGGGCCGAAGTTTTCCCATGCCTGTTTTAGAGACCTTAAAGTGGTGAGCCTACTTCCAACATTGTGATTCTGGATAGAAAACAAACAACAACATAACATCGTTTGAGTCCACAGTGCTCTCTGGGCGTAGGTGAACTACAACTTCCAAACTCAAGGTCAATTCCCAAGCAAACCCTTTCAGTACTTTCTGGTGGTAATGAGAGTTCAATATGCCAAGTCTGGTTCAATTCCATTGTTGCAAGAGTTCAGGGTGCTCTTTGATTGCGTGTTAACTATAAATCCCAGAAACTGTAACTCCCAAATGTCAAGGTCTTATTTCCCCTGAACTCCATCTGCGTTCATATTTGGGCATATTGAGTATTCATGGCAAGTTTGGTCCTGATCCAGTGTTTGAGTCCACAGTGCTCTCTGGATGTAGGTGAACTACAACTCCAAAACCCAAGGTCAATGCCCACCAAACTCTTATAGTATCTTCTCTTGGTTATGGGAGTTCTGTGTGAGGAGTTTGTATAATATAGAATAATCTAATAGCATATATAACAATATAGAATACAATATATAGCATAATAGATCGAAATTTGAATTCCTCACAGACCTTAGGAGTGGCACCGGATGTCCCAAACGGTCAAAAACCCCGCGCGGAAGGAAGGGAGGGAAAGCACCGGAAGAGGCGTCATTCTCTCTCGTGACGTACGGAGCCACCAAGATGGCGGCGCGCATGCTGGTGCAGTACGTCGTGCTGAGAGGCGACCTGCGGAGGGAGCCCTTTTCCTGGCCCATGGGGGCTACGGTGGCCCAAGCGTGCCACGCCGCAATCGCTGCCGTCCACGCGCACTACGCGCCCAGACACAGCCGAGTACTTAGCGCAAGGCGGCAGCATGAGGACCGTAGTGCTTGAGGTGGGTGAAGGAAGGGAGGCGCATGCGCAGGGAAGGAGGGGGGGAAGGCGGGGTTTGGTTACCTAGGGAACGGGAGAGATAGCCAATAGGCGCCTCTTTCAACCAACTTGGGCCCTGCAGGGGTTTTGGACTTCAACTCCCACAATTCCTAACAGCCCGTAGGGCTGTTAGGAATTGTGGGAGTTGAAGTCCAAAATCCCTGGATGGCCCAAGTTGGGACTTGTGATCATATTGATCATATTACTATTATCAGTAGCAATTATATTTAATATATTAGTATTACTAAATTACAATATTATGATATATTCTTATATTGTATTATTATTGTAATACTATAATATATTATATTATCAATATGATATATATTGTTGTATATGGTAATATATTATTCTATATTATATATATATATATTCTAAGTATTATTATATTACAATATTATGATATATTCTTATATTGTATTATTGTTGTAATACTGTATTACATTATATTATAAATGATATATATTATATGATATATTGTTGTATATGGTAATATATTATTCTATATTATATATATATATTCTAAGTATTATTATATTACAATATTATGATATATTCTTATATTGTATTACATTATAATATTATCAATATGATGTTATGTTATATATTATTATTATATATTATATATTGTTATGTATGGTATATTATTCTATATTATATTATTCTATATATTCTAAGTATTACTATATTACAATATTATGGTATATTCTTATACTGTATTATTATACTGTATTACATTATCAATATGATATATCATATTATTATATTATATATTGTTATATATGCTATTATTCTATATTACATTATATATATATTCTAAGTATTACTATATTACAATATTATGATATATTCTTGTATTATTATACTGTATTACATTATATTATCAATATGATATATTATATATTGTAATATATATTATATATTTTATATATGCTATTTTATTATTCTATATTACATTATTATTATATATATTCTAAGTATTACTATATTACAATATTATATATTATAATATTGTATTATTATTATTATACTGTATTACATTATAATATTATCAATATGATATTATATATATATATAATATTGCTGTATATGGTAATATATTATTCTATATTATATTATTATATATATATTCTAAGTATTACTATATTACAATA
Source organism: Anolis apletophallus (assembly GCA_030556195.1). Lineage (NCBI taxonomy): Eukaryota > Metazoa > Chordata > Lepidosauria > Squamata > Anolidae > Anolis > Anolis apletophallus. Next base: position 8,059,372 of record JARBWK010000003.1, on the reverse strand, counting down.
TTATCATATATTCTTATACTGTATTCTTATACTGTATTACATTATCAATAAGATATATCATATTATATTATATATTGTTATATATGGTATTATTCTATATTACATTATTATATATATTCTAAGTATTACTATATTACAATATTATATATTCTTATACTGTATTCTTATACTGTATTACATTATCAATATGGTATATCATATTATTATATTATATATTGTTATATATGCTATTATATCATTCTATATTACATTATTATATATATTCTAAGTATTACTATATTACAATATTATGATATATTCTTATATTGTATTATTATACTGTATTACATTATAATATTATCAATATGATATATTATATATATATTATATTGTTAAATATGCTGTTATATTATTCTATATTATATATATATTGTTATATATTCTAAGTAGTACTATATTACAATATTATGATATATTCTTATATTGTATTATTCTTATACTGTATTCTTGGGGAGGAAGGCGAACATGAGCCAACAGTGTTGTGCAGCGGCAAAAAAAGCCAATAGAATTCATGCTCTTTATGTTTTTATGATAGAACCAATTAGGAAATGACATTTATAACCCAGGAACATAGTGTGATCTGGATCCAGAAACTGGGTTATATGGCAGTGTAGATGGGACCACAGAAACAGGGCTAATGGTTGAGGCACCAAAAGGTTTGTCGATCAGTGTAATCATCATCATCATTTTGCCATCTGTTATAATATTGTGGAGGACGTTCCTGCTAGACCTTTGCTGCGTATGTCATGGAAAGCTTCGTTATGATTATTTCCTTCCTTCTTTCTTCTTAGGCCCCCGATGAGCCTGCCTTGAGTTCCTTGGCAGAGACGTTGCAGCAGAATGGGATTGACCACAAGGTCTGGGTGGAGCAGCCAGAAAACATAGCCACCTGCGTGGCCTTACGCCCATATCCGAAGGAGAGCGTGCACCACCTCCTCAAGACCTTTAAGCTCCTGAAATGACCACTTCTGATCTTGAGACACGGACAGCATTGGCCAGGAGAAAACAGTACAACTGGGTCCTCCGTGACTTACGGCAGAGCCATTGGAAGGTACATCTTCCAAAGCGTCCTTCTTCTCGGTGCAGGATGTTGGACACTATTGCAACTTCAGACCCAGAGCTTCTGTACAACATGGTTATTAAACGGGTGGCTTTTGTGCTCCTTGCAAGGCCTCTTGTATCTTTACAGCATGGTTTAAGACAGGGGTGTTAGGAATCATTTGTGTCGAGGGCAACGTCATAGAGAATTGGAAGAGACCAAATAGGACATCTAGTCCAACCCCAATCTGAAATTATGCAGGAAAAGCACCAACAAAGCACCCCTGACAGGTGGCCACCCAGCCTCCAAAGAAGGATCTCCCACTACACTCCGAGGCAGAGAGTTCCACCACTGAACAGTCAGAAAGTTCTTCCTAATTTTTAGGTGGCATCTCCTGTCCTGCCATTTGAACCCATTGCTGTTTCTAGTCTCCGGGGCAGCAGAGAACAAGTCGGCTCCCTCTTCCGTATGGCATCCCTTCAAATACTTAAACATTTATTGTTGAAGGCTTTCATGTCCGGAATCACTAGGTTGTTGTAGATCAGGGCTGCCCAGGAAGTCGATTCCGATCGACGAGGTGATCGCAAGTCGATATGAGGTAGATCGCCGGATGGGGCGCTCCTGGCACTGCGCGCGCACTCCTACCGCCACCTTCCGCCCGCATCACGCTTCCGCGGGAAGGAGGGAGCATGAGGCGGGGCCTCCGGCGGCGCCTTGCCTCTCTCTTGCCAGCAGCTGTTTCCAGACAAGAAAGAGGCGGGGCGGGGCGGAGCGTGAGGCGGGGCCTCCGGCAGCGCCCTGCCTCTCTTTCGTCCGGAAGCAGCTACCGGCGAGAGAGAGGCAGGGCACCGTCGGAGGCCCTGCCTCGCGCTCCCTCCTTCCCATGGAAGCAGCTGCTGGCGACAGAGAAGCAGGGCACTGTCGGAGGCCCCGCCTCGCGCTCCCTCCTTCCCGCGGAAGAAGTGCGGCGGAAGAAGTGCGGCGCGGGAAAGGCGCCAGGTAGATCTTGTCGACTTGGTTGTTATAACAATAGCTCACATGGTGAAAAAGTGCGGGCACCCCTGTTGTAGATTTTTCGGGCTGTATGGCCGTGTTCCAGAAGCATTCTCTCCTGACGTTTCGCCTGCATCTGCGGCAGGCAACCTCAGAGGTTGTGAGGTCTGCTGGAAACTAAGAAAATTGGGTTTACAGTATATATCTGTGGAAAGTCCCAGGTGGGAGGAAAACAGTTGTGTTGGAGCTAGGTGTGAATGTTTCAATTGGTCACCTTGATTAGCATTTGATGGCCTGACAGTTTTTAGGTGTAGCTTGTTACGGTCTTGACTCTCGTGGCTTGTTCTCGGTCTTGCATCTCTTCTGCTGTCTGTGGTGGAGTCTCCATTGGCCTCGCTCCAACAGCCAAGAGTTCTTTCTTCCACCCTGGACATTATTCCGCAGATATATAAACCCCATTTCCCTAGTTTCCAACAGACCTCACAGCCTCTGAGAATGCCTGCCATAGACGTGGGTGAAACGTCAGGAGAGAATGCTTCAGGAACATAGCCATACAGCCCGAAAAACTTACAACCTACTTAAAGATGGCTCTTATGTCCTCTATTCCAAACCTTCTCTTCTGGAGGCTAAACAGACACAGTTCTTTAAAATGCTCAGATGGATTCATGACCTCCAGACGTTTAGTCGTTTTAGTCGCTCTCCTCTGAACATCATCTTATGGTTGTGTCCAAAGGACTCTTGAATGTATGGCAACTGTCTTTATGTAGTGGTTGGTGCTCTTTAGTTTTTATCCAGTATGGGTCCATAGAGGTTACTGAATAATTCCTTGCACTGTATTGCCAAAGGCTTTCATGTCCGGACTCACTGGGTTGTTGTGAGTTTTCCAGGCCTTATTGCCATGTTTCAGAAGCATTCTTTCCTGACGTTTCGCCTGCCTCTGTGGCTGGCATCTTCAGAGGATCCTCTAAAGACGCCAGCCGTAGATACAGGTGGAACATCAGGAGAAAATGTCCCCCATGCTTTTTAGCATCTACGGTACATGAAACCGCTCGGAGAGGTCATCCGGGGTTTTGGAGTCAGGTGCCATCTCTGTGCAGATGACGCCCAACTCTACTACTCCTTTCCACCTAATTCCAAGGAAGCCCCTCGGGTGCTGGACGAGTGCCAGGCCTCTGTGACGGTCTGGATGAGGATGAATAAGCTGAGTATCAATCCTGACAAGACAGAGGTCTTCCAGGTCAATCGTAAGCCAGATCGGGGTATAGGGTGGCAACCTGTGATCGGCGGGGTTGCAGTCCCCCTGAAGTCACAGGTCCGCAGCTTGGGTGTCCTCCTAGATTTATCGCTAACGCTTGAAGCCCAGGCATCGGCGGTGGCTGGAAGGGCCTTCGCACAACAAAAACCCGTGCGCCAGCTGCGACCGTACCTCGTGAAGTTGGTTCTGGCCATGGTGGTCCATGTTTTAGTCACCTCCAGATGGGATTACTGCAATGCACTCTACATGGGGCTGCCCTTGAAGACGGCCCAGAAGTTTCAATTGGTCCAGATTGCTAACTGGACGACTTACAGGGAGCGGTCAACCCACCTGTTTAAGGAGCTCCATTGGCTGCCGTTCATCTTCCGGTCCCAATTAAAAGTGCAGGTTCTTATCTACAAAGCCCTGAACGGTTTGGGACCCACCTACCTACGTGACCGCATTTCTGTTTACGAACCCAGACGATCTCTTTGATCATCTGGAGAGGCCCTGCTCTCGTGCCCGCCCCCTTTGCAGGCGCGATTGGTGGGGACAAGGGAGAGGGCCTTCTCTGTGGTGGCCCCCCGACTCTGGAATTCACTCCCTAAAGATATCAGACAAGTCCCCACTTTGGCAGTCTTTAGGAGGAGCTTGAAAACATGGCTGTTCCAATGTGCCTTCCCTGAATATGTATCTGAGGGACCGTCTCCTCCCCTACCAACCCCAGAGGTCACTTCGTTCCGAACAAATGAACCTCCTTGAAGTACCAACCTTCAAAGCAATCCGTCTCACATCGACCCGGCACAGAGCCTTTTCTGTAGTGGTGCCGTCAATATGGAACCCTCTTCCTAGCGATGTATGGGCCATGCAGGACCTTCTCTCCTTCCGCAAGGCCTGCAAGACTCACCTTTTCCGGCTAGCCTTTGATTGCTGGCTGGAAATCTTTCTTTAAGCTAGTTTAATATGTTTGCTTTTACTTCTGTGTGTTTTTACTTGACTGTAAGCCGCTCCGAGCCCTTGGGGAGTGGCGGCGTACAAGTCCAAATAATAAATAAATAGAGGAAATAATTGTCCGATCTGACTAATTTCCCTCTATATGTCCTCTGAAGCACTTTATCTACCCGTTGGATTGATCTCCCTACAATCGCTATCTAAAACCCCCATGTCTAGACATAACCTACTCTGTACACACCCATTGTTTTAAATTTTCTAAAATCTATTACATTTGGCCCTGCCATAGTGTTTTTAAATCTCTTCTGTGTTATTGCTTTCTGTTTTGTTATATTATTTATATTGTTTTTGCTTGTTTTTTGTTGATGCACTGTTGTATTTGTATTTGACAGGCTTGGCCTCAAGTAAGCCGCGCCGAGTCCTTTCGGGGAGATGGTGGCCGGGTATAAATAAATAAATAAATAATTATTATTATAAAATGTTGCTAGAACACATTCCAATTTCTCATACTTTGGATTATCTGTCATGCTGGCTGGGGATGATGGGAATTGCAGCCCAACGGTACTTGTGGCTGTGAGGTTGGGGAAAGGTCAAAAGACATTTTAACATCGGACATCTAACTAACTAACTATATTTCTTATGAGTCGCCCTCCACCAAAGGTGCTCTGGGCGACTTACACAATAAAAATAGACAGGTTACATAGTCACCACTTGTTACTAACAATCATAGGCTCTTCTGAAAAGCCATGTCTGAAGTGTCCCTAAAAATGTATGTAGATCAGGAGTGGCTCTTTGGTCTGGCAGTAGGGAGTTCCACAAGATTGGGGCTACAATGGAGAAGGATCTCTGTCTTGTGGACTCCAAACAGACCTCTCTAGGGCCAGAGACATAGAGAAGATGCTCATGAGATGACCGTGGCAGTCTCTGGTGGTAGAATGGCATTAAACGGTCTCTTAGATATGGAGAACCCTGACCTCGGAGGGCCTTGAATGCTCGGACCAGGGTCTTGTAGAGGACTCTGTGTTCAACCGGCAGCCAATGCAAGCACTGCAGAGACGGCGTTATATGGCACCTCATTGATGTTTTTGTGAGGAGTCTAGCGGCTGCATTTTGCACAATTTGGATCTTGCGAATTGCTGCTCGAGGTAAGCCCACATACAAAGCATTGCAGTAATCCAGCCTCGACGTAACCGTGGCATGGATTACCGTAGCCAGCGCCTCTGTTGGTAAATAAGGCGCCAACTGCCTCGCTTGGCGTAGATCAGGGCTGTCCAACATCTTTTGGCCCAGGGGCCAGACTTCCAGTCATTGATCATCTGGGGGGCCGAAGGGTCTGCCCCCTCCCCCCCAGCTCCGCCCCTCCCACCCCTCCCTCCCGGCTCTGCCCCTCCCTGCCCCTCCCCAGCTCCGCCCCTCCCCACCCCCGGCCGTGACATGCCGGCTTCCTCAGAAGGGCGATTTTAGCTGCTTCGCCCTTCTGAGGCGGCCTGCTTGCCACGGCTTTAGGAGGGGGAGCCGAGGGAGCCGGAGATCGCCGCCCGCCGCGGTGGGAAGGGGAGGGAAGGAGGCGGGCAGGGAGGAGGAAGAGAGCTGGCTCCTCCTCCCTGCACCGCCCCTTGTCCCTCTCTCACCGGGCGCCGGCGAGAGGGAGAAGGGGGGGTGCAGGGAGGAGCCAGCTGTCTTGCTCCTCCTTCTACGACCCCTTGTCAGAGAGCTAGCTCCTCCTCCCTGCACCACCCTTGTCCCTCTCTCACCTTTTCGATGCAAACCGTTTTGCATAGGTGCCGGCGAGAGACAGGAAGAAGAGGCGGTGCAGGGAGGAGGAGCAACATTTGAACATTCCTCCTCCCTGCCCCGGCCACCATTTTTTTTTTGAAAAATATTTTTAATTTTTAAAAAAAATTAAAAATGGCCGCTGGGGGCATAAGCGAGGGCCGTGTCCAACAGGCTGGGGGCCGTACATGCCGTGGCGGACCCCGGGCCGCCTGTTGGACAGCCCTGGCATAGATGAAAGGCCCTTTTACTAGTGGAGGCAATCTGGGCTTCCATCGTCATTTTAGAGTCCAGGATAACACCGAGACTCTTCACAGTGGGGGATGGAGCTAACATCCTATCCACAATCCTTGTGTCCCAATCCAAGCCCCACTGTCCTGACTCAGCAAAACCAAAGATGCCTTCCAGATGTTCCTGTATCCCAACTCCCATCAGCTCTACTCAAAGATGGCTAATGAAAAGGAATAGGGGATCTGTAGTCCTGTTATCTGGAGGGCCACTTGAAATGACATGGCAGGCCTTGAGTAAACAACAGGTGAACCTATCAGGGTAAACAGGTTCGCAACAACCAAAGGGTCGAATGAGTATCAACACAAAATGAAATTGAATGCATACAAGTACATATGTGTCATGACTGTGTTCTGTATAATCTGTATGGATATATTGTTTAGTGTATGATCTGAGAGGCGAGGGTCGTAGTCCATCCGCTGTATACATGTTTTATATGTACTTGTATGCATTCAATTTCATTTTGATGTGTTAATACACCATTATATATTTCTAAGACTACCAATCCTGCATATGTATATATTGTGTTGATACTCATTCGACCCTTTGGTCATTGCGAACCTGTTTACCCTGATAGGTTCACCTGTTGTATACCCAGCTTTCTGTCATAGAGGCCTTGAGTTTGAGTCATGTAGTTTAAGAAAAATTGGGGGGCCTCTTGGGTCAGCTTCAAGGTGGGGTGCAATGCCAAACTCCTCTTTAGATGGGTTTGAAGTCTAAGGGCGCTTCCAGACAGCACTAAAATCAGGGGCAAAAAATCCCGGGACTTCAGAAGACGTCCACATGCAGATCTGTTGGTCCCAGGATTTCTGCCTGTTGTCCAGACTTGATGCTTTGCTGCAACTTTTAGAGGATCCCAAGATGTCTGCCGTGAAATTTCTGCTGGAAATTTTGGTGTTTTTTTAAAAAAAAAATCCCTCAAGATGTGGATATGCAGAGAATCACTGCAGCGAATCACTGCAAAAATTCCATTCTTTTTTCTGGCTGGAAAAACTGTGCCCGTTGGACATTTCATGAAGCATCTGCCGCACAAACAAAGTTTTCAGCGTAGGACCACTTCTGCCCAAGTCAGCACTGCACAATCAAACAGGAACACACACTTTCAAGCCAGGAACAGAACTCTGTCATTATTGACACTTTTTAGATACTGGCCATCTGTCCAGACAGATTTGGTTGTGTACTTGCGGTATCCAACAACAGGGTGCTGTTCCTGGGTTATACGTGACTGTTCCTGATTGCTCTTCTTGTGAAAAGATGTACGGTGTTGACTAGTGAGCCACAACTTTGTCCTGGCCAGAGAAAATGTGCCCTCCACACATTTCATGAAGTGTCTGGCACACCAATAAAAGTTTTTGCCTTCTATTCAAGTGTTACCTTCTTTTTAGGAATCCACCCATCGGGAACAAGATCTCTCTGACCAGTAGGTCATGAGTTCGAGGCCTGCCTGGGTCGAGGTGGGTGCTCAACCTTTAAGTGTAGCCTGCTGTCAACCTTTGCAGCCCGAAAGACAGTTCATTTGTCAAGTAGGAGATAATGTACCACATTAAGGTGGGGGGGGGGGGGGCAAATTTTGACTTGAATTATGAGGCCATAAAGAATTGCTGAGGATTGCAGAAGAACAACGAGGGACGCTGGAAGGAAAACACTGAGAGAGATAAGGAGTGTGTCAGCTCCCCCTGGTGGCCAGAAGTTTGCCTCTGTTTGTCTATGTTCATCTATATATGTCTATATATGTTGAACTGCAGGGATTGTCTGCAAGTATGTGTACCTGTAATCCGCTCTGAGTCCCCTTCGGGGTGAGAAGAGCGGAATATAAATAAAGTAAATAAAGTAAATAAAGATCTAAACCCAGGAACAAACCCAGATAAAAAAAATCCCGTGATTTCCGATTGCAGGGACATACAGACATGCAAAGATCCGCATATTTGGCACAAACTGTGATATTCCTGCACCTGGAAATCTCGTGTTTTTTGCCTTTTGCAGCAGTTGCTTCTGCGTTTACAGGGAACGGGGTCTGGCCATCCTCCTGTTTGCTGCGGAAGCTCCTGGGATAAAGGTACTGTCTGGGATAAAGGCCCTTAGCTTTATCCCAACTATGAATGAATAGGAGGCAGAAAAAAATTGGTTAGAAGTTGTTTCTCTCCAGAAGTCTTCGTAAGGCAGCACAAATGGGGAATGGATGCCCTTCCAGATGTCCTTGTACCGAAAGTCATGATATTCCAGTAGAACCAATGGGAATTGTAGCTTGTCAGCAGTTGGAAGTCCCAAGCTCACTGCTATAGGAAAATAGTATTCAAAACAACAAAACCCTGAGGGAGGGCTGACTCATAACATAGGTGAGCATTGTACTGAGATAATGGTTAAAAAATAATCATATTTATATGAAAACCAAAAATTCAAAAGTATTGTGTTTTGCTAAAGTCTTGAGAAGGAGAGTGGCATGAAAATTGTGCTTCAGAGCAAGGTCAGAAAAGCCTTACTCGGCTTTCAGAAAGTTTTTTTTTTACCAAGTTGTTAATCAAAAGTAAATTAGTGGTCATGGCAATTAAGTTCTCACTAAAGGGATTGTGGGGCCCCCTGGTGGCGCAGCAGGTTAAACCACTGAGCTGCTGAACTTGCTGACCGAAAGGTTGGTGGTTCGAATTCGGGGTGCAGGGTGAACTCCTGCTGTTATCCGTAGCTTCTGCCAACCTAGCAGTTTGAAAACATGGGAAGGTACTGGCACGCAATGCAGTCATGCTGGCCACGTGACCTTGGAGGTGTCTATGGACAGCACCGGCTCTTTGGCTTAAAATGGAGATGAGCACCAACCAGGCCCAGATTACCCATAGGGCCAAACTAGGCCATGGCCTAAGACGCAAGCCGAAGGGGGCGCAGATCGCGGACCAAAAAAATGTTATAAAATAATTTAAAAATCGCGCCGCGATTGGCTCCTGCCGCCTGGTACCCAAAAGGAGGCGGAGCCAAGGCCGGGCTCCGTGGAGGCAGCGCTCGTGCTCGCCGCATCAGCCTCAGCCCATCCATCTCTGCCACTGCTTCTCAGCCAGTGCTTCTGCGCCTGAGGGGAGGGGGGCACCTGGCCTGGCTCGGAGCGCCTTCCTTCGCAGGCTTCTGAGGGAAGAGGAGGCCATGGTAAAGAAGGGTGGCGTGCAGTGTGGAGGCCTAGAAGAGAGCCTGAAGCAGAGGAAGGCCCAGACTCTCTGCAGTTGCTGGGCCATGAGCTGCACGTGGGGCCGCCTCTGAAGCCGCTGCCCCGGACAAAGAGCATGCTCTGGACTCGGCTTGGCTTTCCCTGTCCGTTTGGGACTTGGCTCTGCGGCATTCGCTCGCCCTCCTCTGCCTCCTTCCCAAGGGGTAACAAACTCGCTCCCCGCCACACAAAGGGGCCCGTTCCCTTCTCTTCAATGACAGCTTGCGCGCACCTTTCCCCTCAGCCCCCTTAGCACAGGATGGGAAGGATGCGGCGGCACGAGGCGGAGGGGAGATAGAGGTGGGGTTGGTGCAGTAGAGGTTGGTTTAAAGGAGGCGTAATTCCAAAGTGTGGCCCAGGGCGCAAAAAGCTGTTAATCCGGGCCTGGCACCAACCCCCAGAATCAGACACAACTAGACTTTATGTCAAGGGGAAACCTTTACCTTTACTGTTAGTGTTTGGGATTCTGACTCATTTTGAGTTGTAGGGCTTTGGGTAAAGAGTGGAATGTTGTGGAGACAGAACAGCAGCACGGAAGGGGTTTCAGCCGAAATATTGCCACCTGGTCCATGAGTCAATGAGCTCCTTATGCATTCCCACCTGCTCCTTTCCCCCAAAGCCTTTGCCGATGACCCTTCTCTTCTGACCCACAAAGGTGGCGTCTTCCCAGGTCTCCAAGGAATAAGACAACGTCAGCCGCAATCGTTTTGTCTCTTTGTTTTTTTTAAACTCTTGCAAATTCAATTAACAAAAAGCTACACAGTTTTTTTTGTTTTTCACACATCCAACAAAATTCCAGAAAGAGGAAAGAAAGAACACCCTCCTCCCCGCCCGCCCCCTCCAAAAAGCAATGCTATTTAAGAGCAACCCCCTTAGAACTAAAAAGAGAAGAAGGAGACCAAATTATACAAGAAGTTTGTTTGTTTTGAGCTATTTACATTGAAAGGCCTGAGAGCGGGGAGGGGCAACGAAGAAGCTTGTCTCCCGTTCTGCAAAGAAATGCCTTTAAAAAAGAAAATTATAGTCATAATCAATATTATTATTTTTTTAAATAGTTTTTAAGCTACTTTGGCTGTTAAACAGAATCAAAGCAGAGAACCGACTGCTTAATTTTAATCTGATTTTCTTTCTTTTTAAAAAATATCTACAATAGTGGCCGGAGGAGGCGACTTGGCCGAGAGCTGCGCATCCTTCCCTTCATTTGGACAGGGCTTGGGCCATAAGTCCTATGGAAATGAATGGAAGGACGGCAGTCCGGAGGGCACTTGGTGCGTTGCTCTCAGAGCGGCTGTGGCCTCCTCCTCCCTCCCGCTAAAAATATTGCAATTATTCCCCCAAACTGTACTTTTATTTTTCCAAAAGAAATTTTATTATATTAGTTTTTGTGTGAGAGTCCAACCCACCCTGTTTCTCATATATATATATACACAGAGGCCTCTTTTTTCACACTTTAGGGAGGCGGTCTATATACCAGTAATAAAACATATGGGTTTTGGGGGGGGGGGGAATGGGTGGGTCAAAATACTCTGTCATTAATTATTATTACTATTATCATCATCATAATTCTTATCATTCTTGCTTTCTTCAAAATTGACAAATTCACTAGAAAAAAGCTGATTGCACAAACAGGTTGGGGATGGGGGCAGGCGGTTGGGCGAAGGGTGCGTGTCTTCAACAGCGGAAAGCAATCCCTTCCCAGAGAAGAGACGGGCAGGATTGTTCCCCCGATTCCTGTTTGGCTGAAGGCGCAAATCAGTGACAGATCCAGCTGAAACTGAGAACCCGAATCCCCCTCCAATTCCTCCTCTCCCGAAACGCCCAGCAAAACGTCTCCCCCCCCCCCCGTTCGCGCTCAAGTCCCACTGCCGCCCCACTCCGCAAAGAATCTCCATCAGGGATAAGAAGCCAGCAACTGATTACAAAAATAAGGATCATCTCTAAATTTTGGCTCAACTGTTCCGTCTTCTCGCTCTTTTGCTGACATCCAACACCTTTAGAAAAAAAATATATAATAAAGATAGAAAGGAAAACAAATTATTTTGCTCCAAAACACTACCAGAGCCGAAGAAGGAGAAGAAGAATGGCTGCAAGGTTTTTTTTTGAGATATCAAAAATCTCAGAAAAATATATAATATATATTTATATATTTATATATATCTCTGTACGTCTTATTATTATTATTTAAATTTCACATTCCTTTTTTCTTTTTTGTTTGTTTGTTGTCATTGTTGAAAAGCGGGGCTATTCCGTCAGTAGCTGCTGAAGGAGGCTTTTCTGCTGGGCCTGCGGCGTCTGGGAGCCCCCCGGGGTCTTCTGGCCCCCCACCGGGCCGGGCGCATTCAGGTAGGGGTCTCCACCCACCAGGTTGACCGTGCACTGGACGTCTGCAAAGACCTGGACCTGCTGGACCTGCTGGCAGAGACAGAGAGAGAGAGAGAGAGAGAGAGAGAGAAGGAAGGGGAGAGGGACAGGGAAGGAGGGAGAGAGGAGACAGACCCTGTTAGCCGGGTGCAGGAATATGGGGGGAGGCCCAAGGCGGGCCAATGGCGGAGCAGGAAGCTACGGTGAAGTGGAAACTCACTAGAGAGAATGCCTCTAGCCTGTAGTCACCACAGAGAAGAAGAACTCTTCTGTCTTCTTGCCCTACAAAAAGAAAACCGCTGAACTCATTTGGGTCAGAGCTCGGAAAGAAAGAAGCAAAACGTTCACATGTTTCTCTTGAATTCAACTCAGCGTCCTTTGCAGGGGGTGGGGGGCAGTGGGAAAAATCACCTGGACCATCCCTGTTTTAAGGGGAAGCACCAAGCAAACCTTCAAGAAAAACAGTAGGTCTGGGCAATCATGGTTCTAAAGTACTTACAAAATTAAAGTTCTGGTGGCGAAAACTAGGTGGCGCTGGTGCTTTGTTTCTACAGTGTTGCTAAAGTTCTTGTGGTGAACACAACCAGGTGGCGCTGGTGCTTTGCTTCTACAGTGTTGCTAAAGTTCTGGTGGTGAACACTAGGTGGCGCTGGTGCTTTGCTTCTACAGTGTTGCTAAAGTTCTGGTGGGGAACATTTCAGAACTCTAACAAAACTTTCAAAACTTTGTTATAAATGGCAGTTCCTAATTGGTTCTGTCTTTAAAATCTCCAATAATGAAATAATAATGAAGTTTTGAAAGTCTTGTTAGAGTTCTGAAATGTTCACCACCAGAACTTTAGCAACAAATGTTCACCACCAGAACTTTAGCAACACTGTAGAAGCAAAGCACCAGTGCCACCTAGTTTTCACCACCAGAACTTTAGTGTTGTAAGTACTTTAGAACCATTTAGAACCATGATTGCCCAGACCTATTAAATAGGCAAATCTATGCTATTGATTTAATGTATATTATGCCTTTTCCCCAGGATGGGACTCTTGGTGTTTTAGATCATAGATCACAGCTCAGTGGTGACTTGAGAAACTGCAAGTCGCTTCCAGTGAGAGAGAATTGGCCGTCTGTAAGGACGTTGCCAAGGGGATGCCCGGATGTGTTGATGTTTTATCATCCTTGTGGGAGGCTTCTCTCATGTCCCCGCAATGGGGAGCTGGAGCTGACAGAGGGAGCTCATCCACACTCTCCCCGGATTCAAACCTGAGTCAATTTTCAGTCCTGCCAGTGCAAGGGTTTAACCTTCTTGAAGGGTCGTAACAACAAACTGACTGCAAACAGACATTACAACTGTGAATCGACTTGAGGATGTTTGTCCTTCTCTTTTGTCCTGTTTTTAAAACACACTAGAATGCCGAAAAATATCCTCAGGGTGAGAAAAATGTTGCTAAAAATGTGAATAGTCCAAAGTAAGTTAATTAAGAAAATACTTTTTTAAAAAAAGCATTGGGAATGCTTGTTTTCTCATGGTAGGCCTGTGGCTGAAGTCAAGTGATGGCACAGGTATGCAGACACCTGGCTGGGCACTGTCATCCCAGTTCCTATCAGATACTTCTCAGTTATGTGAGGAACCATTTCATTCCCTTGACTATATTTGCTTCAATTCAGCTGCTTGTTTAAGATTGAAGCTGCCTTTGTCTGCCCTCTAGGATGAATGCATTTGGAAGCAGGAAAAGAGCACATTACCTAGCTCACATTTCCAGCCCCCTTCCCTGCACTATTTTGATGATTTAGTGAATGGAGCCCCCAGGTTAAACTGCTGATCTACTGAACTTGCTGACCAAAAGGTCTGTGGTTCGAATTTGGGGAGCGGGGTGAGCTCTTGCTGTTAGCCCCAGCTTCTGCCAACCTAGCAGTTCGAAAACATGCAAAATGCGAGTAGATCCATGTTCTTGTTACATCCCGAATAATTACTGCAATGCTATCTACATGGGGCTGCCTTTGAAGACTGTTCAAAAACTTCAACTAGTCCAACGGGTGGCAGCTGGTTACTCACTGTTGTGTCAGCTCCACTGGCTGCCTGTCCAATTCCGAGCACAATTCAAAGTGCTGGTTTTGACCTATAAAGCCCTGTACGGTTCTGGTCCCGCTTACTTGTCCGAACGTATCTCTCCTTATGTCCCACCTCGAAATTTACGATCTTCCGGGGAGGCCCTGCTCTCGATCCCACCTTCGCCGCAAACACGTTTGGTAGGGGCGAGGGACAGGGCCTTCTCGGTGGTGGCCCCTTGCCTGTGGAACTCGCTTCCCAGCGAAATTAGGTCGACTTCTTCCCTCCTTTCCTTTAGGAAAAAGTTGAAGATGTAGCTATGGGACCAGGCGTTTGGTTAGACACTCGGGTAGCAGGTGGACAATAAAATGATGACAGTGCTTTGGAAAACGGACTGTGGACTGGCTTCGGATTAAGTTATGATTGTAGAACTCGGACTATTTGTACTTTTTAAAATGGTTTTTAATCTGATTAATATGCTATTTATTATGTAACTGTTGTTTTTATTGATTGTATATGTGGGGCATCGTATCACTGCCAGTTGTAAGCCGCCCTGAGTCCCCCTTCGGGGGTAGCAAAGGTTGGGGTACAAATATTTGAAATAATAATAGATCCATAGGCACCGCTCTGGCGGGAAGGTAACGGCATTACATGCAATCATGCTGGCCACATGACCTTGAAGGCGTCTACGGACAACGCCAGCTCTTCGGCTTAGGAATGGAGATGAGCACCACCCCCCAGAATCGGACACAACTAGACTTAATGTCAAGGGGAAACCTTTACCTTGATTCATTTCAAAGTGTTATAGAAGCTGATTTGGGAGGCCCACCTAAAAGGCAATATAGAAGTATCCTTCTAAAAATGGTAAAGCGAAACAAAAAAACTGGACCCATGAACACAGAATGGCCAAAATCTCTGCCTTTGATCAGCCTCATTCTTTGCACTCTCGTTTGTCCGGCTGAGAACAACTTTGGACTGGATTTACAGCCATCCTGGTATCGTCTCAATGATGGCTAGAAGCCCAAAAGGGCTTGAGAGGAAGATAATAAAATATAGAATTGGAAAAAACCATGAGGCCCAACCTGATTCTGCCAGGCAGAATGCCTGGACGAAGAATGGGAATGCCTGATGTATGACAGCCTCATTGAGTCCATTTCCATTCCAATCTCCTTCAACAGCATGACGTTTTGAATCTGAATGTCCAGAGGTTGTCCTGAGGGAACGTGAGCAGCCAGGAGAGGCTTCCCCGAGGCCCTTACGTGCAGAGGAGAGTGTTACTGACCTGTGCGCCATCGGCTTCTGTCTTCAAAAGGTCAGAGGAGAGCTGGTTGCAGTAGAGGCCTGTGGGTCTGAGAGCTGGGTCGTTCACCTGAGAGAAAGCAGAAGCAAGGAGTGAATCCAGAAAGCGTTCAGTGGGATTTCCTCTCCAAATCCCCTTTATTTATTTATTTATTTAAAACTTTTGTATCCCGATCTTCTCACCTCCGCAGAGGGACTCAGACTGGCTCACAGCAAAGATTCAATGCTACAATAGATTACTGCAACGCACTCTATGTCAGGCTGCCTTTGAAGACAGTTCAGAAATTACAATTAGTCCAACGGGCGGCAGCCAGATTACTAACCGGAGCTACATACAGGGAACATACCACCCCCCCTGTTGTGTCAGCTCCACTGGCTGTCTGTCCATTTCCGAGCTCAATTCAAAGTGCTGGTTTTGACCTTTAATGCTCTATACGGTTCTGGCCCAGCTTAATTGTCCGAACGCATCAGCCCCTACGTCCCATCTCGTAATTTAAGATCGTCTGAGGAGGCCCTGCTCTCACTCCCGCCAACTTCTCAAACGCGGTTGGTGGGAACGAGAGAGAGGGCCTTCTCGGTGGTGGCTCCCCGTCTGTGGAACGCGCTCCCAAGCGACATTCGAACGACCACATCCCTCCTGGCATTCAGGAAAGGAGTGAATTCCTGGCTGTGGTACCAGGCGTTTGCGCATTAGCACAATGCAACATTTTGGACTGGATTTGTAAGGGCAAGTTGATGGATATGGCTCAATGCCCCTGCATGGACGGAACACTGTTTTTAACTTAAGTGAATGTGTGTGATGTTTTAATGTTAATTGTATTTTCATATATTTTAATGCTGAATGTTTTTGGTTTTTATATTGTATTTTACTGTGTGGGCATCGAATTGTGCCTTTTGTTAGTCCCCCCTCGGGGGTAAGAAGAGCAGGGTAGAAATGTTGGAAATAAATAAATAAATACAATAATAATTAAAAACATCCAACAACAGTAAAAGATTAAAATACATATGGATAAAATACATAAAAGCCAAATTGCTGACTAAGCACAAGTTCACTCAGTCTAAAAATGTGGTCATTCATTATGGTCTATAATCATTCTCTTCTGGGAATACTTTGTTCCAAAGCCAGGTTTTTAATAGCCTCCTGAAGGACAAGAGGGAGGGGGCAGACCTAACCTCGCTTGGGAGAGAGTTCCACAGCCGAGGGGCCACCACAGAGAAGGCCTTGTCTCTTGTTCCCACCAGACGCACTTGCGATGGTGGCGGGACGGAGAGCAGGGCCTCCCCGGAAGATCTTAGTGCCCTTGATGGTTCATAGGGGAGAATCCGTTTGGACAGGTAAACCATATAGGGATTTATAGCTTAAGACCAGCACTTTGAATTGTGCTCAGAAGTTAATTGGCAGCTAATGAAGCTGGCACAACAAGGGAGTTGTGCGCTCCCTGTAGCCTGCTCCTGTTAGTAACCTGGCTGCCGAGCGTTGGACTAATTGAAGCTTCTGGGCAGTCTTCAGAGGCAACCCCACGTAGAGAGCATTGCAATAGTCTATACAGGATGTAATCAGAGCGTGGATCACTGTGGCCATGTCAGACTTCCCAAGGTACGGGCGCAGCTGCTGCACAAGCTTTAACTGATCTTGAAGATGGCGGCATCGAGCAGGCGCGAGAACGCCGAGCTCCGCCAAGCCTCTAGCAACTTTTCCTACACGGCACCCCCACTGCTGAGGAGGAGTGCCCCACACGGGAGGAATGACTGCTTAGGCATTCGGGACTTAAGGGGGGACCTTCGGCCCCTGTTGGAGGCCCCGAAGCGCTCCCTCCCCCTCCTCGAAGCCTTGCAAGCCGACGCCGAACTTGCTCTAGGGGCTGCCCGGGCGCCGGCCTCGGTTCTGAGGGCCCTTGCAGGCCTGAAGGTCACGACGACCCCTGGGGTGTTCCCCGATCCAGCGGGGTCGGCAGCGGCCACGGCGACACCCCTGAAGTGTCTGACCTGGTCCCCTGTTCCCTGGCCGGGCCTGGAAGAGGCCGGATCCTCCACCCCCCCCAATGCCAACCAAGGGGACGCCGGTGGACAAACCGTGACCAACCGGGCTGCGCCGCCAGACCTCACCGGCCTTCTCTTACATCTTGGTCAGCTGGCCGAGCGGCTGACCTCTTGCCTCGGGGAGCTCGACAGGCTCGTGCCGGCGCTGGCGTCGCTGTGCTCCTCCGGAGGCCACGAGCCGGCGGTGAGTGGAGCAGCGACCGAGGACCGCCGAGGAGAGGACGAACGAAGGAGGGTGAGTGGGGCGCCCGCAGCTGCCCTCTCAGGCGAGCGGCCCTCAGGCGCGCCAAGCCCTCTGGACTCCGGGGCCCGGGTGGCGGCTACCTGGGCCTCACCCCCCTCGAATCCAACTACCTGGACCGCCGAGAGAGGCCCCCCTCTCGAAGAGAGCACCTTGGCTGGAGCTGTGGCCACGGCGGAACCTACGCAGATCCCATGGTAGAGCCCATGGAGGGCGCTGGGGCGCGGGGGCCCTCCTGGCCGGGAGGAGGGGGCATTAGCCGAGTCCTCCAAGATGGCGCCTGGCTCGATCCGCCGCGCGGCGTTCCCACCCTGCCCCCCCCTCGCCCTCGCGGTGTGCTTCGACCCTGCCCCTCCGGGAGGCCTTCAATGTCTCCCAAGTACTGGCGAGGGCCCCTGGGGCTCGGCCCCGCCGCCGGGCTTGCCGCCTGTTGAAGGCGGCCCGAGACCTCTACCTGACCACCCCCTGTCCCGTCACCGGCTGGTGACCTGGGTAGCTCGGTGGCCCAGCTCTTAGGGAAACAACAACGTTGAGGGCAGCCAATCTAGGGACGGTGCTTTGGGCTGGCGCCCGGGCGGGAGCTGCGTCGCCGCCGAGAGAGACGTCGCCGTGGGTTGAGGAGCACCGGCCTCCTTCCCCCTGACCCCTCCAGAGACTCTCAGCGCCGGGGTTGCCAACCCCTTGGACTTCTCACCAGCCTCCAGGAGGGGAGGATGCCCTCTGCCCCTAGGCCCCCTTTTCGCCCTCGAACCTTTTGGGGCTCGGGCTTCGAGCGCAGCCACCGGACACACCTGAGGCTGATGATCAACGCCTCCACATGCCGGTGCCCCTTGCCGGGCTGCGGGATGTAGAAAGCCGGCCCACACTTGGTTGTTGTGGCCAGCGATGGGGATTCCTTTCAAGACCCCCCAGCCTCCCATCTTTTGATGGTTTAGCGGGTCTAACCTAGGCCCTGGACCATTACTGCTACGCCCTGTTCTGACTCCTGTTCCCCTCCCCTACCCCCTGGTTGTTTGTTTGTCTTGTTTGTTATTTATCGCTTGTGTTTGTTGCCTCTTGGCCTTGTAAGCCGCTGCGAGCCGTATGGAGTTCAGCGGCATAAAAGTCCAAAGTAATAATAATAATAATAAATAATAACTGTGCAAAAGCTCTCCTGGACACCGCCGAGACCTGGGGCTCCAGGTTCAGTGATGAGTCCAAGATCACTCCCAAGCTGTGAACCTGCGTCTTCAGGGGGAGTGTAACCCCATCAAGCACAGGCTGTAACCCTATGCCCTGTTTGGCCTTGCGACTGACCAGGAGTACCTCTGTCTTGTCTGGATTTAGTTTCAATTTGTTCGCCCTCATCCAGTCCGTTACAGCGGCCAAGCACCAGTTCAGAAGGAATCAGAGAAACACTCTCATCTAGAATGAACGAATGGCTTGCTATAAGCCAAAGGATGGCAACATCTTCAGTCAGAAAACTCGGCTTTGTGTAATGATGATTCCACCTTTGGCAGACTTATTTGCTTTTGTTTAACTGATGGAGCCATGCCCCTAGAAAGGCCCATCCTGGCCCCACTCACCTGCTCAGGACACAGCTGGTTCATGCTGGGCATCTGGAGGGAGCTCATGGGCATCTGTCCAGCCATCGGGTTCATGTTCTGGACATTGGCATTCCCTCCAGCCATGGAGACGGTGATGCTCATGTTGTTGTACATTCCCTGCTGGGCGGGCGAGGGCTGGCTCTGCCCAGCTTGGCCAAAGACGCTGCGGCCAAAGAGAGGAGAGTCAGGCAATATTTCCAAAACAATTCACGTTCCTAAAGAAAACTATATGGGATATAGGAGACAGAAAGGACGTTCCCGTTGCTCTTAGATTTATGTCTGCTGCCATCACATAAGGTCCTTCCATGACCAAGAGAACCCAAGATGGCAAAGTAACTGTATATACCCGAGTACAGGCTGACCCAAATATTATTTATTTATTTATTTATTTGTCACGTTTCTATACCGCCCCTCTCAGCCCGAAGGCGACTCGGGACGGTTCACACAGGCAGTCTCTGCCCTCAATACAACACAGCAACAAGTCAACCCCCCCCCCCAGAAAAAAACAGCAATAGCCCTCCACCATTTCTGCAATTACACATTCCTGATGTAAGAGAAACATTCATATACATGATACGTCTGAAGCAGGCATGTGTCATGGAATTATTTGTCATTTGTCACGTTTCTATACCGCCCCTCTCAGCCCGAAGTCAACCCCCCCCCCAGAAAAAACATATAACAATTTAACAATTAAAAACATACAATTACAGTCTCAGCGTCATGTTGAAATCAGTTTCCATCACATCGTCGTCATTCCTTATATCCAATTAAGCCTTATATTTCATCAACAAATGCCTGCTCAAATAACCAGGTCTTGACTTTCTTGCGAAACGTCAGGAGGGAGGGGGCCGATCTGATGTCTTTAGGGAGGGCGTTCCAAAGCCAAGGAGCCACCACTGAAAAGGCCCTGTCTCTCGTCCCCGCCAGTCGCACCTGCGAAGAAGGCGGGACCGAGAGCAGGGCCTCTCCAGATGATCTTAAACATCTCGATGGTTCATAGGGAGAGATGCGTTCGGACAGGGAAGTTGGACCCGAACCGTTTAGGGCTTTAAAGGCTAAAGCCAGCACTTTGAATTGTGCCCGGTAGCAAACTGGCAGCCAGTGGAGCTGGCACAACAGAGGAGTTGTACACTCTCTGAATGGCGCTCCTGTTATCAACCTGGCTGCTGTCCGTTGGACTAGTTGCAGCTTCTGAACAGTCTTTAAAGGCAACCCCACGTAGAGAGCATTGCAGTAATCTACATGGGATGTGACCAGAGCATGGACCACCATGGCCAAGTCAGACTTCCCAAGGTATGGGCGCAGCTGGCGCACAAGTTTTAACTGTGCAAATGCTCCCCTGGTCACCGCCGAAACCTGGGGTTCCAGGCTCAGCGATGAGTCCAGGATCACACCCAAACTGCAAACCTGCCAAGGCTTATATTTGGAATTTTACCACAAAAAACTGGAAAAACATATTGACTCAAGTATAAGCCAAGGGTGGGAAATGTGGCAGCTACTGATCAATTTCAAAAATAGATGGAGGAGGAGGAAAAGAAAGAACAGAGGAGGAGAGGAAGAAAAAGGGAGAGGAGGGAAGAAAAAGAAGGAGGAGGAATAGAGGCAGGAGGAGAAGGAGAGCAAGGAAGAGGAGGGGAGGAAGGAAGAAAGAAGGAAAAAGAAGTAGCAGGAGAAGAAATAGAGGAAGGAGGAAAAGGAGAGGGAGGAAGAGGGAGGAAGAATAGGAGAAGGAGGAAAAGAAGGAAGAAAGAGGAAGAGGAGAAAGAAAAAGAGGAGAAGAAGAGGAAGGAAGAAAAAGAAGCATGAGGAGGAATAGAGGATGTAGGAAAAGGAGAGCAAGAAAAAGAGTAGAAAGATATGAAAAGGAAGAGAAGGAGAAGAAGGAAGAAAAAGAAGCAGGAGGAGGAGGAAATGAGGGAGGAGGAGAGCAAGAAAAAAGAAGAGGAGAAGAAGAGGAAGAAAAAGGAAGAGGAGGAAAGGAAGGAAAAAAAGAAGGAAGAGGAGGAGGATAGAAGGAGAAGGAGAGGAAGAAAAAGGAAGAAAAGGAGAGGAAGGAAGAAAGGAGGAAAAAGAAGTAGCAGAAGAAGAAATAGAGGAAGGAGGAAAAGGAGAGGGAGGAAGAGGGAGGAAGAATAGGAGAAGGAGGAAAAGAAGGAAGAAAGAGGAAGAGGAGAAAGAAAAAGGAAGAGGAGAAGAACAGGAAGGAAGAAAAAGAAGCATGAGGAGGAATAGAGGATGTAGGAAAAGGAGAGCAAGAAAAAGTAGAAAGAGAGGAAGAAAAGGAAGAGACGGAGAAGAAGGAAGAAAAAGAAGCAGGAGGAGGAGGAAATGAGGAAGGAGGAGGAGAGCAAGAAAAAAGAAGAGGAGGAGGAAGAAAAAGGAAGAGGAGGAAAGGAAGGAAAAAAAGAAGGAAGAGGAGGAGGAGGATAGAAGGAGAAGGAGAGGAAGAAAAAGGAAGAAAAGGAGAGGAAGGAAGAAAGAAAAAGAAGAAGCAGCAAGATTAGAGGGAGGAGGAGAGCAAAGAAAAGGAAGAGGAGAGGAAGGAAGAAAGGAAAAAGCAGCAGGAGAAGAAATAGAGGAAGGAGGAAAAGGAGAGGGAGGAAGAATAGGAGGAGGAGGAAAAGAAGGAAGAGGATAATTTTATATTTCATATTACTTGTAATATTGCTAATAATAATACAGTAGAGTGTATAGTACAATATAGCAATATATAATACTAATATTGTGCTATGCTAGTAATATGTACATATAACTTGTAAGCCGCTCCGAGTCCCCTTCGGGGTGAGAAGGGCGGGACAGAAATGTTGTAAATAAATAAATAAAAATAAATACTATTAAAAATGTAAGTCCCCTCCCACTCCTTGCAATCATGATTTCTCAGAGAACTTTCCCTAGTGACCATTTATGGAAGTCTGGTTGAGAAACCTTATTTATTTACATCGTTTATTTACATCACTTATATTCCGCCCTTCTCACCCTGCAGGGGACTCGGGACGGATCACAATGCACATATACAGGCAAACATTCAATGCCATAGACGTGCAACATATATAGACAGACACTCAGAGGCAATTTAAAGTTCCAGCTTCTGGCCACCAGGGGGAGCTGTCGCTTTCCTTCATTCTTTTTCATACTTCCTGGAGATTTTATGGCCTTGCAAATCAGTTCAAATTAGCCTCCCCACAAAGTGTTACCTAAATTTCCTACTTGATAGATGCAACTGTCTTTCAGGTTGCAAAGGTCGACAACGAGCGACACAATTTGGTCGAGAGCTCACCTCGCCCTGGGCAGGCCTCGAACACATGACCTTCTGGTCAGTAGAGATCTTATGCAGCTGACTCCCAGCCAGCTGCGCCACAGTTCCGGTTCCCCTTGAACTAGATGAAGCCCACTGAATCAATAGGTAAAGGGAAAGGTTTCCCCTGACATTAAGTCTAGCCGTGTCCAACTTTGGGGGTTGGTGCTTATCTCCATTTCTAATCACCTCTCGACAAAGGATTCCCCCAGGCAGTAACAAGCCACGCCTAAAAACTGTCAGGCCATCAAATGCTAATCAAGATGGCCAACTGAAACATTTACACCTAAAGTTCTTTCCCCCACCCTGGACTTTCCACAGATATAAAAACCCAATTTTCCTAGTTTCCAATAGACCTCACAACCTCTGAGGATGCCTGTCATAGATGCGGGCGAAACGTCATGAGAGAATGCTTCAGGAACATGGACATTCAACCTGGAAAACCTACAACAACCCTGTGTTTCCAACCATGAACGCCTTTGACAATACAAAAAGGATTTCTTTCTTTATATATATTTTACTTTCATGGGGTTCCTGTGTGCCTAACCCCAGCATTTTTCTTCTAGGTGTAGAAGGCATGGGCAAACTTGGGCCCTCCAGGTGTCCAAAACACCCGGAGGGCCCAGGCTTGCCCATGCATGAAATAGAGACCCAGTTAATGTGGAGGGCTGACAGCAGGAGAAAAACTACACGTGGATTTCCCTAGTAAGGATGTGAGGCCATACCTGTTATTCCCCATGGCTCCTTGCTGCCAGGTCTTCATGTCGGGCGACTGGTACCCAGGCGTGGGTGGGGCCGACTGGAGCATGGGACTCTGCGAGGGAGGGATCTGGGGCGACATCAAGGGGCTGCCGGGGCTGAGCGAAGGGGCAAAGGCCGCCTCTGCCTGCTGACCCATCCCTGCAGGAGGAGAGGAAACAGCAACCCTTCTGATAAACTTGGAGGAGGAGGAGGAGGACAACAGCCTCAAAGAGGGAGAGCTAAGCAGCCTGGTGATGCTGTGAAATTTGTGGGGATTCAAACACGCAGCAATTTTACCTCTGGGACATCCCATTGGCAGGTCTATGGGTGAAGCATGAAGACCACAAATAAGAACAATGCTCCCCGTGCGTTGCCACTTTTTGATATTAGAAATACGGGACATTTACCTAAAAATATGGGATTTTTCAAAAAAATAAGGGACACTTCATAAATAAATAAGTAAATATTCGTTCACTTCAACTCCCACCATTCCAAACGGCCTCAGGCGCCTTCCTTTTCCCCCTCGGCCGCTTAAGCTCTAGGGGAAAGGGATGAAGGGGAAAAGGAAAGGACCTGGGGCTGTTAGTAATGGTGGGAGTTGGAGTCCATAACACCTCGAAGGGCCCAAGTGTGGCCTAGTGCGCAAGGCTGTGGCCCCAATGCTCACTGGTCGTAGACGTGCAACGGGGGACACGGCTTGGGGAGGAGGGCGAAGCGGAGCTTGGCGTGGGTGGCCAGCAAGGCCCAGAGCAGCGCTCAGGTCTGGGCTCCAAGGGGCGTGAGCGGGAAGGGTGGCACGCAGGCAGCCAAGCGCTCCCAGAGGGCTCCCGGGGTGATGCCGCCCAGCCCCTCCAGCACCATCTCCTCCAACGCAGGCGTGTCCGGAAGGAGGGACGCCGGCAGGGACTCCGCTCCACCAATAAGCAGTGTGTGCGGCATGCCAGAAGTGACGTCCCTGTCCTTCGCTCTCTCTCTCTCTCGGATCTCCTCGCGTTGCCATGGCAACGGCCCAACAGGCGGGCATGAAGAACAAGGAGGAGGCCTCTTGAGCCTCCACCTCAAACGCAAAAAGAGCCTTGACTCCTACTGCCACATGTCCTGTCAATACGGGACAGAAGCTTAAAAAACGGGACATGGAATTCTGGGCCGAAATATGGGACGTCCCGTACGATACGGGACAGTTGGCAACTCTAGCTCCCCATGTTATCCTTGTTAGGGTTTCCTTGCACTCAAGCAGCCTTCTTATCTTCTGAGTCTTGAAACACTCTTTCCACCCCTACTCTGAACACAACAAGGGCTGTGATTCTTAGTTTGCTAAGCAACCAACCCACCCTGCTTAGTTTTGGTCACAGACATTTTCCTCCATCCCCTACCAGCCCAAACACGCACCTGACCCCGAATACTGGAAGATGTTCTGCTGCATCTGAGGGCTCATGTTGGCACCGAACTGTCCTCCGACGCTGCCCATCATCCCCCTGTTCACCATGTTGTTCCGGCTGGCCAGGGCCGCCTCCTGGTTAGATGCTGCCAGTTGTGAGAAGGGGCTGGTGGAGGTTGGGGGGTTCCCCGGATTCGTACCGTAGTTGGGGGGGAAGGGGAACTGCTGAGGGGGGGCCTGGGGGAGGCGCCCGGCCCCCAAGGGCATTGGGACCCCGGCCGAAGGGGGCAGGCTGCTCCCAAAGCTCTGCTGCTGCCGCATGAGAATGGCGCGCTGATGCATGAGCTGCCTCTGCCGGTGCTGCTGGCTGTAGAGTTCGCGCTGGCGCTGGGCTAGCATCTGTGCGTTGAGCGGCGGCTGAGGAGAGAGGGCAGAGGAGTTAGGACAGGAGATATAGAGCAGGCATGGGCTAGGGGTCTCTTTGGTTTAACTTTGGCCTGATTCCTTCCTCAAACTGTGCTGTTCCAGTTTCTGTGGATGTGCACGTCTCTAGGATGGAGGATCACCGCCTCCCAAAGACACTACTCTATGGTGAACTAGCCATGGGTCAGCTAGAGAGGCGCCCCAAAAAAGAGATATAAGGACTCCCTAAAACCATTTTTGGTCAGATTGATCACCAAAAATGGTCCACCCTGGCCTCACATCAGGAGGCTTGGAGTCACACTATCCACAATGCTGCAGCCTCTTTCGAGAAGACACGCCAAACGGGTCTCAAAGAGAAACGACAACGCAGAAAGAACCGCAACTTGGAAACAACATCACCCAAGGAGACTTTCTGCTGTGCTTTCTGTAACCTGACTTGCCTATCTCGGATTGGCTTTTTAAGCCATCAACGCACTTGTAAAAAGTGTGGGATGAGTCCTTCCTAAGAATCTTTATTCGTGAAGTAATGCCAGAGAGAGGATGTGCATTGCTGGTCAATGTTGTGTTAGCCCAGGCATGGGCAAACTTGGGCCTTGAAAGTCCAAAACACCTGAGTTAGGAGGAGGAAAAGATCGCCGAAAGGACATCCCTACAGGAGAAGATGAAGCGCTTTCTATTCAAGTTGGCCTCCCTCCACATAAAAAATCTTCTTTGTACTACTGTTAGCCTTCGCGGTTTTTAAGTGACTGAATGCCGCTAATGTGTGGGTTTTTTTATAGATTTGTTTTGCATTTTTAAATACTACACTTACTGCCCCAGAAATTGAGGATTTGCTGCATTATTTGCTCTTCTGCTCATTATATTCCAAACCAAGAACCAGATTTGATTCTGTGTTCCCGTGTGGCAGGGGGTTGGACTGGATGGCACGTGGCATTTTCCAACTCCTATGATTTTATGATCTCTTTGGTCTCAGCTACATTCTTACAGATTTTTCCATATTATATGTTGACTCACAATGTTGCTAGAAATATTAAAAATGTATTAGGTATGTTTAATTATGAAAATGTGAGTCAAGCACAGACCTGGGCATCTTGCAGCCTGCATGCGGCCCGCTGGCTGATTCTGACCGGCCTGCAGATCCCGGGAAGGAACGGCCTCCCTCCCTCAAGGCTTCGTTCCGAAAGGCAGATTCTGCCCGGAGACCGGTGATGCCAGAGAGGGAGGCGAATTCCCATTGGCGAACTCCCAGGCGTTATGGGGCAAAAAGGAAGGGAGGGAGGAGAGTGTCTCCGTTGCTGTCCCTCTCTGTGGCTCAAGATGAACTTCTGCCTGATCACTCCTCTCCCTCCCTCCCTCTCTCTTTCTGTCTCGGAGGCGAGGGCGACCTGCCTGCTCCTTGGCCGAGGCGCGACCGAGCGCACACGCTAGCCGACCGGCGCGCGTACTGTCACGCACATTCCTACTCTGAGGGTCTCCTGCCCGCAGCCGCCATGGAGGAGGAGGAAGTTTCCTATGGAGGATCAGGAGAGGAGAGACTGGGCGACGGAAGAAGTGTGAGGAAGAGGAGGAAGAGGTGAAGGCGGGTTGGGGTCTGTGGGTGGGTATGCATTCCCTGATATTATGTATGCCATTTTTAAGCATGGTTTTCCATTGCTCACTCTTGGTTATGCATTTATCCTCTAGTTTGGAAGCTTCAAAAAAATCTTTTTGGCACAATACTACCCATGAGGAGCGTCCTAAACATTTTGTTAACCATTGTTTTGTAAAATTTTAGTGAATAAATGTCATTTTTCCTATGACAACCTCTTTTTCATTGCTCATAACATATACTCTTATCAGTCTTATTAATATATCAAACATGCAATTTAGTGCCTTTTTAATTATTATTATTAAAGAAATTCAATTGATATTATGTAGAATGTAGTTCAGAGTTTAGGTGCGGCCCTCCATAATAGTTTTTAGCTCTCGTGTGGCCCCTTGGAAAAAATAATTGCCCACCTCTGGTCAAGCACATAAAGGGTTAGTTAAATGGATACAATGACTCAGGAAAAGCTGCTGTTCAATATAAGCAGGTGTGCCAGTAGCTTAGTAGGTGTCAGTGTGAGAGAAGCCTCAGTGTGAGAAGGCTTCTGTGGGCGGTAAGCCTCAGTGTTAGTAGGCCCCGGTGTGAGAAGGCCCAGTGTGTGAGAAGGGTACAGTGAGAGAAGCCCCAGGTTTAAGGTGTCGTGTGAAAGCTGCTGTGTGTAAAAGGCTATTGTGTGAAGCTCCTGTGTAAGTTCTGCATGAGAAAGAAGCCCAGCGTGGAAGCAAAGAAAAAAGTATAAAGGGTTAAATGGATGCAATGACTCAGCAAAAGCTGCAGTTCAATATAAGCAGGTGTGCCTGTAGCCCTCCGTGTGAGGTAGATCTCAGTGTTAGTTTGCCTCAGTTTGAGAGAGGTGTCAGTCTGAGAGAGCCCTCAGTGTTAGGAGATATCGGTGAGAGAGGCCTCAGTGTGAGAAGGCCTCAGTGGGAGAAAGGCCTCCGTGTGAGGTAGGCCTCAGTGTTAGTAGGTCTCAGTATGAATAGGCTTGGTGTGAGAAGCTTTGGTGAGCAAAGCCTCCGGTTGAAGGCCTCATGAAGCTGGAGTGTGACGGCTGTTATGTGTAAAAAGCTACTGTGTGAAGCTCCAGTGTAACTTCGGTGTGAGAGCAGGCTCTGTGAGAACGAAGCTGTTTATCTGCATGAGGAAGAAGCCCAGCGTGGAAGCAAAGAAGGAAATATAAAGAACTTTGTTTGTGTAAATAGTGCAACCATGTTATTTTGCTATAAAGAAAAGCCTCCTATGGAAGATATCACATTGGTTTGTGTGTTTTTGTTATTTTTATCACTTTGGGCTACTGTTAATAAATTACTCTGCTGCTAATAAGTTACTCTGCTGTACATTTATGAGGAGGGGCTTTTGTTAATAAGCCCACTCACCCAACTAATTTTTCTCTTTTTGCACTGGCAGCAATGCAAATGTAGGATAAATTTATTGCTGATACTGCACTTGATTGCTGTGGGGATGCTCTTATATTTAAAGTGCTATTACTGCATAGTAATGGTACTGAACTGCAATACGCAACAGTTAAATGCCAATGATTTTATGTAGTAGTTTTATGTTGTATTTATTTTTTGTAGACAAATGTCCTATAGTCCAGTGTTTCCCAACCAGTGTGCCGTGAGCGATCATCAGGTGTGCCATGGGAAATTGGAACCTCCAATACCCTTTCTTCCCCCTCCTGCCGAACACTTTTTCTTCTTCACTCGGGCTCCTTTCTTCCCAGCCTCGCTCTGCTTGCTATGCCTCGCTTTGCTCACACTGCCGCTTCTGCAGGAGAGGGTAGGAAGATGTGACCCGGGCAGGCGCTACTGCGCAGACTTGCCCCACGTCTTCCTCCCTCCCCTCCACAGTGCTCTCTGGATATAGGTGAACTACAACTCCAAAGCTCAAGGTCAATGCCCACCAAATTCTTATAGTATTTTCTCTTGGTTATGGGAGTTCTGTGTGGGAAGTTTAATTCCATTTCATCATTAGTGGAGTTCAGAATGCTCTTTTATTGCGGGTGAACTATAACTCCCAGCAGTTGAGCAAGACCTTCGTGTGTGTCTTTCTGCCATTCCTGCCAGGATATCTATGTTGTTTTCATCGAAACAGGCCCAGGTTTCACACTGAGTGTATAAATACATTTAAAAACATATGAACTATATGTATTACTGTGTTAGAGTGTCATTTTGTGTCATTTTGGTTGGTGGTGTGCCCCAGGATTTTGTAAATGTAAAAAATGTGCCGCGGCTCAAAAAAGGTTGAAAAACACTGCTATAGTCTAAGCATTAATAAACAAGATAGAGGTATATTGTTGATGCCCAGTAAATTCTAGAAAACAGCTGTTTGGCTGCTACTAGAGAGGGGATGCTGCAGGATATGGAAATCACCCTCCGCTAGCAAGGCAATAAATATGGACCTTTATTTAACAGCTACCACTTTGCAGAAGCCCCACAGACCTGGCCAAGAAAGAAAAATTGCAAGCAAGCAAGGTAATTTTTTTTGGATTGCAGCAGCCTCTAAAAGGAATGAGTTCTGGGCAACCACACAGCAACCCAGAAGGGGTCCTAGGTGTCATCCAAGAACAAATATTTCTACCGGCTGTTAGGAATTATGGGAGTTGAAGTTCAAAACACCTGGAGGGCCCAAGTTTGCTCATGCCTGCCCTAGAGTCCACTGGAAGCACAGTGGCAAAAGAGGGGTCCAATGTTTACCTGTCCTGCGATCTGTTGCTGCATGCCGGGCCTCATGCCCATGCTGCCCGGAGGGTTCCCAGCAAATTGGTTCAGGATCGCTTGCCGGTTTTGGTGTATCAGCTGGAGAGAAAGCAAGGAGATGTTAGAGGCTCCCCACAAAAAAAAGTGAGATCCAGTTGCTTCTTTAGCCAAAATAATATCTAGAGGGGAACGAAGGGGAAAGTAGGAGCAAAGGTGTAGCTATGGAAGGGAATGCGATAATGCCTCGACCAAGTAAACATTCCACCTTCCAAATGAAATTTCCCTTCACGTCTGTAATTTTAGCATTGTAAAGGACACTCTGACAAACATCCAGAACTGGGACTCTTCTATTTGGGATTCCCTTGGTCATTTTTCCAGACCCTTTTCTGCTTAGAACATAACATAAGAAGAGCCATGCTGAATCGGACCTCAGCCCATCTAGTCCAGCATTCTGTATCACACAGTGGCCCACCAGTTGTACACGGGGATCTAACACCTGGAGTCAGAAGAGGAAT
The DNA here is from genome assembly GCA_030556195.1 of Anolis apletophallus. Taxonomy (NCBI): domain Eukaryota; kingdom Metazoa; phylum Chordata; class Lepidosauria; order Squamata; family Anolidae; genus Anolis; species Anolis apletophallus. The sequence goes on along the minus strand of JARBWK010000003.1, from coordinate 8,029,661 downwards.
GAACCCTGACCTGCTCCCCGAGCCCACAACCAGTACCGTTGAAATCCTGCCTGTCTCAACCAACTCCGAGATGTGAATGTCCTGGTCAGTAACTACCGATGCACTTGGTATCCATGAATCTGTCTAAAATGCCTTGAAAAGGCTGACAGCTGTCACAACCTCCTCTGGAAGTGAATTCCATAACCCAATGACCCTCTGGGTGAAGAAATATTTCCTTTATTAGTCCTAATTTTCCTACCTTGGAGCTTCAGGAGTGCCCCTAGTCCTAGTGTTTTGTGACAAAGAAAACAGTTTTTCTTTATTCACCTTTTCTATCCCATGCATGATTTTATACACTTCGATCAAGTCACCTCTTAAACGCCGTCTTTCAAGGCTGAAAAGACCAAGGCGTTGCAACCTGGTTTCATAAGGGAGCCGCTCCATCCCTTGGATCATTCTTGTTGCCCTTTTCTGTACCTTTTCCAGTTCCGTTATATCCTTCTTAAGGTGCGGAGACCAGAATTGTACACAGTACTCCAAATGTGGCCTTACCATCGATTTGTAGAGAGGTAATACAACATTTGCTGACCTATTTTCGATTCCCTTCTGATCATGCCAAGCATAGAATTTGCTTTTTCACTGCTGCTGCGCACTGGGTTGACATCTTCATTGAGCTGTCCACCAAGACCCCAAGATCCCTTTCCTGGTTTGTCTCGAAAGCTTTGACCCCATCAATTGGTAGGTGTAGTTGGGGTTCTTTGCCCCGATGTGCATGACTTTACACTTGTTTAGGTTAAAATGCATTTGCCACTTTGTTGCCCATTCACTCAATTTTGAGAGATCTTTCTGGAGCTCTTTACAATCAGTTTCATTTTTAACTACCCTGAACAATTTAGTGTCATCTGCAAACTTTGCTACCTCAGAATTCACTCCTACATCCAAGGTGCTTCATTAATTCAATAGTGTAGATCAGGCATGAGTAAACTTGGGTCCTCCAGGTGTTTTGGGCTTCAACTCCCACAATTCCTAACAGCCTACCGGCTGTTAGGAATTCTGGGAGTTGAAGCCCAAAGCACCTGGAGGGCTGAAGTCTGCCCATGCCTGGTGTAGATGCAGCCCAGGGGAGCAACCCCAGATTGGAGGCATGGGGTGTGGCTTGCCACACAATGTCCAGACTCACCTGCTGTTGTCCCTGGAGCCTCTGTTGCAGCTGCAGACGCAACTGGTTAGGGGCTGTGGGGGGCCGGCTGAGCGTCGGCCGTGGCTGCATCCCCATGTTGGTTGGGAAGGCCCCCCGAGGTGGCGCAACCTGAACCGGCATGGGCCCAAAGGACTGCTTCTGCCTGACCATCCCCTGGAAGGGGCCGGCGAGGCTGGCGGTGGGGGAGGCCGAGGGATAAGGCTGCGGGTACAGGCCAGGCTTCTGCTCCATGGCCATGGGTGGCGGGGGTGGCGCTGCTTGCTGTGGCTGGAACCTCTCTGTCAGCGCCTCCAGGCCGCCTCCCTGTGTAGGGAAGGAAATAGGCGTAAGTGGAGAAGCCTCAAGACTTCAAAATAGAGCAGGTATGGGTAAACTTTGGCTCTCGGGGTATTTTGGACTTCAACTCCCACAATTCCTAACGGCTGGCCAGCTGTTATTTATTTATTTGCGGTATTTGTATCCCGCCCTTCTCAACCCCGAAGGGGACTCAGGGCGGTTCACAGTGTCAGCAACAATTCAATGCTATCAATAAAAAAACAGTATGAAACATCAAAATTAACCCTCCCCTGATAAAACATTATTAAACACAGCACATATCATATAGAAACATAACCATTGTCCGTAAACAGTCCTGGGTCATTGCACTTTCAACTTTCAGTTTAAATATTCCTATGATGCGCCAAACGCTTGGTTCCACAGCCAGGTCTTTAGCTGTCTCCTAAAGGTCATGAGGGAGGGGGCCGACCTGATCTCACTTGGGAGGGCGTTCTATAGCCGTAGGGCCACAACCAAGAGGCTGGTGGGACAAAGAGAAGGACCTCCCCAGAAGATCTCAATCTGCGAGCTCGTTCATAGAGGGAGATACGTTTGGACAGGTAAGTTGGACTGAAGCTGTTTAAGGCTTTAAAGACGAAAGCCGGTACTTTGAATCATGCTCGGTAGCTAATAGGCAGCCAATGGAGTTGCCACAACAGGGCAGTTGTATGCTCCCTGTGCAACACCTCTTAACAACATGGCTGCAGTGCGTTGGACTATTGGCAGCTTCCGAACAGTCTTCTAAGGCAACCCCACGTAGAGCGCATTGTAGCAGTCTAAACATGATGTAACATGAGCGTGGACTACCGTGGCCAAGTCAGAGTTCCCAAGGTATGGGCATAGTTGGTGCACAAGTCTTACTTATGCGAACACCCCCTGCTCACCACCAACACCTGGTTCCAGGCTCAGCGATGAGTCCAGGAGGACAAACTGCGAACCTGCACCTTCAGGGGGGTGTAACCACGTCCAGCACAGGCTGTAACCCTATGCCTTAGTCAGCCTTGCAACTGACCAGGAGGAGGACATCTCTGAGGATGCCTGCCATAGATGCAGGTGAAACATCAGGAGAACATGGCCATACAGCCTGAAAAACCTACAACAACCCTACAAAAGAAGACCTTGTGGCCATGTCACTGAAGGGACAAATGGGGACATGTATGAGCAGTAGAAATGGAGGGGCCAAATGGCAGGAACCATAAAGGGGTGAAAAGGTTAATTGCCCCTAGATCAAGAGGAAGGAGGTGAGCCCCTTGTATCGCTGCCTTACAGGAGATCAATATGATTTACAAACCTGGGAAAAACTAATGTGTGAGTCTTTATATATGCAATCATAGGGAAACCTTCCAGACAAATGAATATTTGGGAACAAAAGTCCTATGAAAATAAAGTGCTCTTCATTGAACAACTGCCATTACTGCTGCTGCTTCCGCTTTTAAACTGTTTCGTATAATTGTTTAAACTGAACACATGATTTTGTTTTGTTGGAATTTTGTTTAAACCTACATTGTGAGCCTCCTTGGGTTACACACTGGGAGAAAGGCAGGATACTAATGAATTCATCTGAGAGCCAAGCTGAGTACCTGGACCAGTTTGTCGATGCCAAGAGCGCGGTCCAGTTCTGCCAGTTCGTTCTCGTCTTTGCCGCTCAGGAAGGAGACCAGCTGCTCGAGGAGGGCTTTCTCGTCGTTCCGCCCCTCGGGGGTGGTTGGGGGGCACAGGAGCTCGTCCAGCTGAGACGTGATGCAGTGGCTGCAGGAGCGGGGAGGCAAGCCCTGACAGTGAATGCCGAGCACTGCAGGCGCTTAAAACATCAGTCGAGCATTCAGAAATAAAACTTTAGACCAGGGGTCGGGAACCTTTTTGACTCAGAGAGCCATGAAAGCAAAATATTTGGAAATTTATTTCAGTGAAAGCCATATAATATATATAATATATTTTAAGACTGAATTCAACTAAATGTGAGTATATACATACATACTATGAGAAAAGGATTTCCCCGTGCCCAGCTGTGCCATCAGCAGGGACCTTTACCTGCATGGCTTCCGCTCCTTCCTTTGTTTGGGGAAGCTCTTTTCCCGCACTCTTCCCTCCTCCCCCGCCGTTGCACCGGGTTTGGCGGGGGTCCGCCCTGCACCCAACCTGTCTGTTTTTGGCTGTTGCCTTGGTCCCCGCAGGGGACCTGCCGGGCTGCACCTGTGGGCCGGCTCCTGACTTTTGGCCATCTTTTTTACCCAAACCCCCCAATCCCTCTCCCCAGCACAATTTCCCATCACAAAAATGGCCAGGTTTTGGTTTCCAAGGAAAGGAGGGAAGGTACTGCAGGAGATGGGACACTGAAAAACAGTGTGGTGGTTGAGGAACCAGCAAGAACCGTGAACCAGGAAAAGTTCAGTGACATTCACTGAAATTGCACATCCCTTTCCAAAAGCAGCAGCCTGAGCTGTTTGCTGCAGCTCTGGGCGCTAGATGGCACCATTTTGAACAGTTAGAATAAAGGTGTCACACCAGGATTAAAACGTCAAAGAGACGAAGGGAGCCCAAGTTACCCTGGATATAAAGAAGCCCTTTTTTGGGCTGAATTTGCACCAGATGGCTGCACACAACAATGTTTTCTAGGCAGGAATACAGACCTCCAAATCCAATGAGCAATGAAGTAAAGACATCTCAGTTTTTACTAACAGCAATCCCTAATATGACCTACAATTAAAATGAACAACTTTTCCCAGAAGTTACCATGGAGTTGCTCTGGACCTTAACAATTTGCCTATGGGAACACTAATTCCAGGAAAAAAATGTTGGGATTTGTAGAAATCCAAATAAATAAAATAAATGAGTGTTTGATTGCTCAGGTATACTCATGAGTAAATGGGGTTTGTGTGGCTGTATACTCAAGTGTAAGGAAGTCCTAGCCTGTGTAGTTTTACAGTTAGTTGCAAGGTCTGAGTAGAGCTAATCAACCAGGCTCACCTGGGCTAATTGAGTGGGTGGAGTTTGGGAGCTATACTTTCCCCACGTTGCTCACTGTGTTTGTTGCCTGTCCAAATCGAGGCAAGAGAAGCTGAGGATGCTTCTTGGAGATGCCTGCCTGCTCAAACTGGGACATGAGAAGCTGGATTAATGCTACCCATATTGGGGCATTAGAAACTAGGTATGCTTCTGGATTAATGCTACCCATATTGGGGCATTAGAAACTAGATATGCTTCTGGATTAATGCTACCCATATTGGGGCATTAGAAACTAGGTATGCTTCTGGATTAATGCTACCCATATTGGGGCATTAGAAACTAGGTATGCTTCTGGATTAATGCTACCCATATTGGGGCATTAGAAACTAGATATGCTTCTGGATTAATGCTACCCATATTGGGGCATTAGAAGCTAGGTATTCTGGATTAATGTGGCTCATATTGGAGTAAGAAGCAGCTATGTAAATCTATTTCTTGGTGAGAGAGCTGGAAGAAGCAACTATTTATGGACTAAGGAGAAACTGTATAAGACTTCATTGTTTTTGCTTCAACTGTAAGTAAGCTTCTGAGGAAGAAGAAGCGGGGCAAAGTCATATTTGTGTTTGCCGTTATCTACTGTTATAGAAGCTGAAGTTTAAGCAAGTTTTTGTTGAAGCAAGCTGCTGATTGTTTTCGTTTAAAGTGTTTGCAAGGAACTGAACAATAAAAGGTAAAGTTGCCTGCCGTGTTTGGCAAGAACGTCTGCCTGTTTATTTTGCCGGTGTCATTGTGTGTGTGGGAGAACAGGTGTGTGTTTCCAGTCAGCCGGAGTATACAAAGTCCATCCATGTACAATTTCCGCTGTGCAGAGCAGAGGATTACAACTCACATCATTCCCTGTTCCAACACCTGCTCCAACAAAAATGCCTATCAAAATCTCTAAACACATAAAACAATTAGCTAATGCTTTCCTAAAAGCCATTCCATGCCCATCATCCTTCCTGGAATGTGTAAGATACAATTGTTTGGAAAGAGGGCTTGTATACTTACTCATCTGGCTTGCTTATGGGCCCTTGGTTGATGGAGGTCATGGTGTTGTCTGCCCAAGGGAGCTGTTCTCCCATTGCTGGTTGTCCAAACTGATGGTCGGTGACTCCCAATTCCAGTTCAGGCAACCCTGGAGGAAGCAGGGAGCAAAGGGAGGAGGGAGAGAAAGACATGGCAAACCATCAGAACATGAGTAACTGGTGGATCGTTTCTTTCACAGCAGAAGAGTTGACATACACCTTTTTCATTCCAAGCAAAACTCAATTAGAGATGGAAAGTTATTCAAAACTATTTAACCAAGAGTTGAAAACTGAGTTTCCTAAAAAAACTGCTCAAATTACTTTTTTTTTAATAGGCTAAATTTAATGACAATTTACGTTCCTAAATCCAACTGACTGCAAAAACCAAGATTATTGTGCAGACGTTCTTGTGTCATGGAGGTAGAGCATGGCCAGCAGATACAGAGAAACAAAAAGGGATGCTCTCCCAGACTGGACTCTCATCTAGACCTCAAAGCAGAATGCACCACTTAGCCTGATTCCTAGGACTTTGAGCAGTAGGTGTTTGGGGTGTGTGTGCATGGGGCAAGGCTTTTGAAATGCGTATGAGAAGAGCTATGCCGGATTCCAAAATGTATTTATTTTATTTATTTATGACATTTACCGTATTTTTCGCACCATAAGACGCAGTTTTTTCCCTCCCAAAGTGGGATGAAAAATCAGCTGCGTCTTATGGAGCGAAGACGCAGGGAGGGAGGGGGAGCAGAGGGGGGATATATTGTACTTACCGGGCGGCGCGGAGGAACCCGAGGTGGAGCAGGAGGGAGGGGGAGGCCATGAGGCGGCCCCACGGAGACCAAGACAGAGGCGCATCTTCCTGACGTCAAGAAGATGCGCCTCTGTCTTCGGGTCTCCGAGGAGGCCGCCCTCGTGGCCCAAAGACAGAGGCGCATCGTCCTGACGTCAGGACGACGCGCCTCGGTCTTCGGGTCGCCGTGGAGGCGGCCCTCGTGGCCCAAAGACAGAGGCGCATCTTCCTGACGTCAGGAAGATGCGCCTCTGTTCGGTCTCCGTGAGGCCGCCCTCATGGCCCGAAGACAGAGGCGCATCTTCCTGACGTCAGGAAGATGTGCCTCTTCCTGACGTCAGGAAGATGCGCCTCTTCCGAGGAGGAAGGGGAGGAAGGCCTCGCCGGCTGTGGGGCGCACGGAAGGAGAGAGGCCGGAGGGAGGGAGGGAAGGAAGGAAGGAGGAAGAGGCCGCAGCGCCTCTGCAGGGCTCCCTTTTTTCCTAGTTTCCTCCTCCAAAAACAGGGTGCGTCTTATCAGCAGGTGCACCTTATGGTGCAAAAAATACGGTATATGCCGCCCTTCCCACCCCGAAGGGTGGCTTACAAGTAAAATGTAAATACAATATATTATATGATTGCCATAGCACAATATTAATATTACATATTACATTGTACTATAACATTATACTGTACTATTATTAGTAATATTGCATGTAACATAAAATATATAATTATAATAATATATTATTAGTAGTATTATATTAGTAGTATTATATGGTAAGTCTGCTGCTGAAGAAACCGGGACTAGATGGCTCGGTTCCCTCCAATTACCGCCCAGAACCTACAGCTTCTGGGCAAGGTAATTGAGAGGGCAGCAGCGGGACAGCTGCAGCGGTTCTTGGACGATACAGCCAGATTAGATCCCTTCCAGTTCGGCTTCCGCTTGGGGCACGGGACAGAGACCGTGCTGGTCTCTATCACAGACCAGCTGCGCTGCCAATTGGACCAACGTAGGTCAGTGCTGCTCGTATTATTGGACCTCTGTTATACACACCAGGTATAGGACAGAACAGCCTGCTTTGCACTCCTTCTATGAGCTAGTAAGTGACTCCTATATTAAAGGGTGTGGTGTGTGTATTTAAACTCATGTCATGTGTTTTTGATCTCTCTCCTATGTGATTAACATATATTTTACAGAAATGCTGTGATCTGTATCTTTTATGGAACTGGATTTTTGTATAGTATTTGTATGTTTTAAACTGTGCTGTGACCCACCTCAAGCCATGGGGAGAGTCGGGTAAGAAATAAAATTATTATTATCCGATACACAAGATTACTACACAGCAAACAAGATCACTGTGCTGGCTTTTGTATTCAATCACACGCCGGACACTTCCCAAGTGTCTAGGACTGTGTGATGTATCAGCGAAAAATGCGCACAGATCTGAGTAGCGTGGCCTTTTGCAGCTGACAGATGGTAATTTTGTCAGCGCTGATTGTGTTTAAGTGCAGGCCAAGGTCTTGAGGCACTGTACCCAGTGTGCCGATCACCATTGGGACCCCCTTGACTGGCTTGTGCCAGAGTCTTTGCAGTTCGATCTTTAAATCCCCATATCGTGTCAGCTTTTCCAGTTGCTTCTTGTCAATCCCACTGTTGCCTGGGATTGCAACATCGACGATACATACTTGTTTATTTCCCCACGTTCATGAGGTTAGGAGTCTTGTGCTCCAAAACTCTGTCAGTCGGAATTTGGAAGTCCCAGAATAGTTTGACGTGTTCATTTTCCGTGAGCAACTGTGTTCTGCCTCGGCTTCTCACCCCAAGCCTTTTCACACCAGGCCTCTCAAGAACGGCGGCCTACTAACTCTGAGGCCTACTAACACTGGAGCCTTCTCATACTGAGGCCTCTCACATTGAGGCCTGCCTAGGACTGAGGCCTCCCTCAGACCGAAGCCAGGCTCTCAAGAATGGAGGCCTACTAACTTTGAGGCCTACTAACACTGGAGCCTTCTTATACTGAGGCCTCTCACATTGAGGCCTGTCTAGGACTGAGGCCTCCCTCAGACCGAAGCCAGGCTCTCTAGAATGGAGGCCTACTAACTCTGAGGCCTACTAACACTGGAGCCTTCTCATACTGAGGCCTCTCACATTGAGGCCTGTCTAGGACTGAGGCCTCCCTCAGACCGAAGCCAGGCTCTCAAGAATGGAGGCCTACTAACTTTGAGGCCTACTAACACTGGAGCCTTCTTATACTGAGGCCTCTCACATTGAGGCCTGTCTAGGACTGAGGCCTCCCTCAGACCGAAGCCAGGCTCTCTAGAATGGAGTCCTACTAACTCTGAGGCCTACTAACACTGGAGCCTTCTCATACTGAGGCCTCTCACATTGAGGCCTGTCTAGGACTGAGGCCTCCCTCAGACTGAAGCCAGGTTCTCAAGAATGGAGGCCTACTAACTTTGAGGCCTACTAACACTGGAGCCTTCTCACATTGAGGCCTGTCTAGGACTGAGGCCTCCCTCAGACTGAAGCCAGGTTCTCAAGAATGGAGGCCTACTAACTTTGAGGCCTACTAACACTGGAGCCTTCTTATACTGAGGCCTCTCACATTGAGGCCTGTCTAGGACTGAGGCCTCCCTCAGACCGAAGCCAGGCTCTCAAGAATGGAGGCCTACTAACTCTGAGGCCTACTAACACTGGAGCCTTCTCATACTGAGGCCTCTCGCATTGAGGCCTGTCTAGGACTGAGGCCTCCCTCAGACTGAAGCTTCTTCATACAGAGAGCAACTAGCACTTGAGCAGCTTGAGTATGTGATTCATCGTTTCACCTGCTTCCTTGCAGAGTCTACACTTGGAATCTGTAGTCGGCTTTTCAATTCTGGCTTGGATGGCATTGGTTCTAATGGCTTGTTCTTGGGCTGCAAGAATCAGGCGCTCGGTCTCCTTTTTCCAAGTTCCATTCGTGAACCACATCCATGGTTTTTCCTGAAACTGTCCATGGAGGACCTTCTTTTGCTAGTTTTCTCTTCTGCTCTCCACTGTATTTTTACGTCATTCACTCTTTGTTGTTGTTGCTGTTGTTGTTCCAACTGTAAATAAGTTGTCAAAGATGCCGATAACTTGGAATGTATGCAGAAGAGGGTGACCAAGATGGTAAAAGGTCTGGAAACCAAGCCTTAGGAGAATTGCTTTAAAGAGCTTGGCTGGATGATATGAGAAGATGGTCAAAAGTCTGACTACCAGACCTTATGATGAACACCTCAGGGATTTAGGGATGTTTACTTTGGAAAAGAGAAGACTTAGAGATGATAGCCATCTTTAATGATCTGAAGGGATGTTATGTAGTGGGTGGAATGAGCTTGTTTCCTGCTGCTCCGGATCCTAGAACATGAACCAGTGGATTCAAATTACAAGAAATGAGATTTCATCTAAACATTAGGAAGAACTTCCTGACAGTAAGAGCTGTTTGGGAGTTTAATAGATTGCCTTGAAAGGTGAAGGTCTCTTCTTTGGAGGCTGGATGCCCTCTCTCAGGAGTAGTTTAGTTGTATATTGCGGCATTGCAATAAGTTGGACTAAATGACCAAATCTAAGGATCTATCACTGTTCAAAGATTTTATGATTCATGGCACAGTACTTGTCAAAAATATCAAAAATTAACTAGGCATTTTAATTATAAAAATATGAGTCAAGCACTGAAAGGGTTAAATGGATGTAATTATTCAGCAAAAGCTGCAGTTCAATATAAGTAGGTGTGCCTGTAGTTTAGTAGCCCTCAGTGTGTGAGAGGTGTCAGTCTGAGAGAGCCCTCTGTGTTATGACACATCAGTGAGGTAGGCCTCACAGTGAGGTAGGCCTCAGTGTGAGGTAGGCCTCAGTGTGAGGTAGGCCTCAGTGTGAGGTAGGCCTCAGTGTGAGGTAGGCCTCAGTGTGAGGTAGGCCTCAGTCTGAGGTAGGCCTCAGTCTGAGGTAGGCCTCAGTCTGAGGTAGGCCTCAGTCTGAGGTAGGCCTCAGTGTGAGAAGCTTTGGTAAGCGAAGCTCCAGGTTGAAGGCCATCGTTTTTGAAGCTTCAGTGTGAAGGCTGTCGTGTGTAAAAAGCTACTGTGTGAAGCTCCACTGTAACTTCGTTGTGATAAGAGGCTCTGTGAGAACGAAGCTGTTTATCTGCATGCGAAAGAAGCCCAGCATGGAAGCAAAGAAGGAAATATAAAGAACTTTATTTGTGTTATGGAAACTGTTCTTGTAAATAGTGCAACCTGTCATGTATCATGTCCCATAGTTCAGTGATTTTCAACCTTTTTTGAGCCGCGGCACATTTTTTACATTTACAAAATCCTGGGGCACACCACCAACCAAAATGACACAAAATGACACTGTCATTTTACTAACTGTCACCCTCCCCCCTCGTGGGGGAGAGCTGCGCTGAGTGGCCGAAGCGCACGCGGGCTCGGCTGAGCAGGACAAATAGGAATTGAGCACACAGGGTGGCTCCAAGCCTTGGAACAAACTGCGACTTGGGGCCAGATCGGGAAGGAACCAAGCTGGGCTGTGGAGCTGCGCATCCCGGCCTCTGCTCTGCTCTGCAGCGAACCCGGAGCCCAGCCAGGAGGGGCCAAGAGATGAGGGATTGCTCCCCTTCCCCGGCGCGTGGGGCTAGAGGGCAGAAAGCCTCATCTCGAGCCTCCGGGAGCGGGGTTGGACGGGGGCAGCTCCCGCGGACTCCTCCTCCCTCTCCTCCTCCTTGCTGCCGGAGGGGAGGAGGGCAGAAGAGCGCCCAGGAGCCAGGAAGCAGGAGGAGCCGCAGCCCGGCCAGGTAGCCCTTGGCACACAGAGGGAGGGAAGGAAGGAAGGGAAGGAGAGAGAGAGGAAGGAGGGAGGAAAGTACTGGACGCTGAGAGCTCTCCCTGACTGCAGCCAGGCTGGCTGGCATTGCTGCTTCGGTCAGGAAAGCCTAATTTCTGCTGCTTGAAGTTTCCTGCTAGGCTCTCTCTCTATTTCTCTCTACACTGTAATTTCCCACGGCACACCTGATGATCTCTCAGGGCACACTAGTGTTCCGCGGCACACTGGTTGAAAATCACTGCCATAGTCGATGGTGGTTGATGGTGGCAGACCTGGCAGCTGGTAATGGAAGGGTTGATGTAAGTCTAAATGGCTGAGTAGTTTGTAAGTAACAGTTTACAGGTAAAAGCAATTAAGAGTGGAGGCATGCAGGGGATAGGTTGCAGCTGGGTGTAACTGGATATACAGAGCTAACCTTGGGACTGATCTTTGGGAGAAAAATATTTGTCTTATTTTGGTGGTAGATGCTGCTGGTTTCCCCCCAGGTTTGTTGGATTTTCGGTATCCTGACCTGTCTCCTCTAATCTTGGATCCCTGGAACCTTGAACCTCTGGACTGGCCTTTGACTATGGTGGAGCATTTGGTACCAGTTTTTGTTTATTCTGTGGCTGAGTGCTATCTTTATGTTTTATGTTTTGGACTATTGAAACAGCCAGAAAGTAAGTACTGTTTTAATTAAATTGTTTAACACAATCTGTTTGTTTGATTCACCTCTCCTGGAAATAATGGCAGAGCCCTGCCAACGTGACACAACCATATCATTTTGCTATAAAGAAAAGCCTCTTACGGAAGAGATAACACTGGTCTGTGTGTTTTTGTTCTTTTTTATCACTTTTGGCTACTGGTGCTGGGTCACACTGCTGCTAATAAGTTACTCTACTATGCATTCATGGGGAGGGTCTTTTGTTGATAAGCCCGCCCACCCAACATGGGGACTGAGAGCAGGACTTCTCATGAGGATCTCAGGGCCGAAACAGGTCTGTGTTTGGAGACCTGAAGGGAAACATTCCACCGGGAATGTGGTGCAGCTGGCTAAGTGTCAGCTGCATAAGATCTCTCTGACCAATAGGTCATGAGAGTTCGAGGCCTGCCCGGGTTGAGGTGGGTGCTCGACCTTTAAGTGCTGTCGACAGTTGCATCTGTCAAGTAGGAGATAAAGGTACCACATTAAGTGGGGAGGCAAATGTTGACTGAATTATGAGGCCATTAAAGAACTCCAGGAACGCTGAGGAATGCAGAAGGAACAACAAGGGACGCTGAGAGATGAGGAGTGCGTCAGCTCCCCCTGGTGGCCAGAGTTTGCCTCTGTTCGTCTATATGTGTGTTTGTGAAATGGCAGGGATTGTCTGCTAAGTATGTGTACCTGTAATCCGCTCTGAGTCCCCTTCGGGGTGAGAAGAGCGGAATATAAATAAAGTAAATAAATAAACACCTACCTGTGTTGGGCTGGTAAGGGGTGGGCCCAGGCATGGCGCTTCGGGCCAGCTCGGGAGGCAGCCCTGGGTGAGGGCTGCCGTTCATGGGCGGGAAAGGCGCCGTCCGAGGCTGAACTGGCTCTAAAGGGTCACAGATTTCATAGGGGGACCGTCCGGCCTGCATTCCGTGGCCGCCATTCACTGCTGGAAGAGACGGGCACAGTTCAGAGCACAGCTGACATCTTAGATGCCCACGGAGCAACTACCAGCGATACCGAAATCATACAAGATGACATTTGAGACACGTAAAAAGCTCACTCAGAACCACCACAGTTGCTTCCTTACTGGCTCACACTCCCAAATGCCCCCTCCATGATAAACAGGAGAGGAAAGTGAGAGAACATTGCATCACATGTTCGTGGCAGCAACATTCCTATTTGCTCAATGATAGAAAAATGGAAGAAATACCAGTGAAGGTGTGAGAACTAACAGAAACAGACATGTTAAACCTTTTATGTTGAAGGATAAATCACTGGACGCATTCTTAGAGGAATGGAAATTTTTATGTCAATATATATCTGGAGGCCCTTCCAGCCAGGCCCTATATCCCAGCATCTGGCCCCTAGTTTTCTGTTTATCCCAGATTATCTGGTAGCGCGGACTCATAGAATCCAGTTTAAAGCAGAAAACCTGGGATCAGATCTTGGGATACAGGGCATGGCTGGAAAGGCCCTGAGCGAGACTGTAAGAGCTGTTCTGCAGTGCAACTCTTTGTTTTGGAGTTTAGTGGAAGCTCCTCCATTGGAGGCTTTTAAACAGAGGCTAGATGGCTATCTGTCAGGAGTACTTTGATTGTGCTTTTCCTGCATGGAAGGGGGTTGGACCAGGTGGACCATGTGGTCTCTTCTAACTCTATTATTCTATGATTCTTTGAGAGGAATAAAGTTTACGTACAGGTTTTGAGACGTAAGTTATTGGGGTATTTGTTCGCTGATGTAAAAACAAGCAGAATTAAACAACTTGTTGGATATAAAGTGGAAGGGAAAAGGTCAAACTAGAGAGAAACCAACAAAAGGGAAGCAGGAAATCCTCTTTTATATCTTACTAGCTTGGGGACCCGGCGGTGCCCGGGTCATTTGAGAAGTGCAGCAGGATGTAGAGTGGGTTATGGGGGCTCTGTGTGCCAAGTTTGGTCTTGATCCATCATTATTGGGAGTTGCAGTGGTATCATGAAATTACTGACGGTACTGCAAGTCCCATCATCTGTGGTCCACCCTCCCCCAAAGTGTAGTAGGATGTAGATTGGGTTATGGGGGCTCTGTGTGCTAAGTTTGGTCTGTATTGGTGAATGGATGAGGGTTGCATTGTTTTTAGGAAGTGAGTGAAGGTACTTCAAGTCCCATCATCCGTGGTCCGTCTCACACAAAACAGCACCAGGCTGTAGAGTGGGTCATGAGGGCTCTGTGTGCCAGGTTTGGTGTTGATCAGTCGTTGGATTAGGTTTATAGCAGTCTTGGAAAGTGAGGGAAGGTACTGCAAGTCCCATCATCCATGTTCTGGCCCCCTCCAAACTTCAGTAATATGTAGAGTGGGTCACTGGGGCTCTGTGTGCCAAGTGTGGTCTTTCTCGGTGTTTGTTGGGGGCCGCAGTTGTCTGTGGGAACAGAGGGGTGTGAAAGTACTACAAATGCCATCATCCATTGTCAGTCCTGCCCCAAACCTCACAAGGACGTGAAGGCAGTCATGGGGGTTATGTGTGCCAAGTGTGTTCTCGATCAGTAATTGGATGAGGGTTGCAGCGGACTTGGGAAGTGAGTAGAGGTACTTCAAGTCCCATCATCCATGGTCCACCCTCCTCCAATCTGCACCAGGACGTAGAGTGGGTAATGGGGGCTGTGTGTGCTAAGTGTGGTCTGTATTGGTCCTTTTTGGTGGCCTCAGTGGTCTGTGGGAACCAAAGTGTTTGAAAATACTACAAATCCCATAATCCGTGGGTCATGTCTCCCAAACTGCACCAGGACGTAAAGGGGGTTAGGGGGGTTATGTGTACCAAGTTTGGTGCAGATCCATCACCCGCGCTGGTCGCTGTGGCCTGTGAAAGTGGCTGCCACATATCCGCCCTCCCGCCCTCCGCACACATACATACATACAAACATTCCGCTTTATAAAGGTATACAGATACAGATATATAGATACACACACACACACACACACACACACATACATATTGTAGGGTTGCGGTGAGTTTTTCGGGCTGTGTTTGGCCATGTTCCAGAAACAGTATCTCCTTTTTGCCCACATCTATGCCAGACATCAGAGGTTGTGAAGTCTGTGGGGAACTAGGCAAGTGAGGTATATATATATGTGGAATAATGTTCAGGGTGGGAGAAAGAACTCTTGTTTGTGTGAGGCAAGTGTGAACTTCGCAATTGGCGAGCTCGATTACCATTGAATAGCCTTGCAGCTTCAAAGCTTGGCTGCTTCCTGCCAGGGGGAATCCTTTGTTGGGAGGTGATTAGCTGGCCCTGATTGTTTCCTGTCTGGAATTGAGTTGCCTTCGGGCTGAGAAAGGTGGTTTATAAATATGGCAAATAAATAAATAAATAGTGGAACTCTGACCTGGGGGGGGGGGCAGGACAGGTGGGCTTTCTACCCGATTGTTGGGACTTGTTGGGTCCTGCAAGTGTGGGTTCAGCCCGGTGACCAGAGGGTGAATCAGTGGGTCTACAAACACCCTTCTGAAAGTGATGCCCCAATGCTTTAATTGAGGCCCAAGTGAGAACAACAACTCCTCCACTAACAGTCTGTCTTCCAACGAAATAAGAAGACATCTGGCGCGGTCCCGGACCATTAAATACTAATCAAGGTGACCAGTTGCATCATTCACACTGGCTTCAAGCAGACAAAGAGTTCTTTCTCCCATCCTGGACATTCCACAAATATGTAAAACCCACTTGCTTAGTTTCCAACAGACCTCACGACCTGTGAGGATGCCTGCCATAGATGTGGGTGAAACGTCAGGAGAGAATGCTTCTGGAACATGGCCATACAGCCTGGAAAACTCACAGGGATTCTGGGCTTGAAAATCTTCAACAACACATTGAACATCTCTGTGTGGAGAAACAGTTCCTATATACTGCATGTTTGTATTTTAGAGTTAATTCCTGAAATGCCCACCAGAGGGCTCTCCCTCTGAATTTTTTGGGCAAAATGGGATTTTGTCATGAAAAGTTTGTTGCTGAGTTAAAAAGCACCTTGGTGTTTTAGATTAAAGAAATGCTCTTACTGCAAACAGCATAAATCAATAAGTGCGTCAAGCTACAAACTGAACTCAATTTAGGTGAAAGTTGTAACAGCAGAAACTCATGCTTATATTCCTAATTTTGGACACTTTAGAGTTGCTAAAAAGTTTGAGAAAATGGGTCACATTAACTTGAACATAAAACATGCTGTTATGTGCCCCTTTTGTGTTAATGTTTACCCCCAAAATTAAAAATTCGAAGGAGTCTTACAATGAAAAATCCTATCTGAAAATTCTCAGAAATAAGATACAATTGCCAAAGTGAGAATCGTAAGAAAGCCATAGTCAACGCAGCCAGTGATCAGGAACGGTGGGATATAATAGCCCATAGTGAAGATATGTGGAATATACTGTATATTTTTAAAATTATTTTTCTGGGAAATAAAATTGTATTGTATTTTCCCAAAAAATGAAAAATTCACTTTAAAAAATTCACTTAAAAAAAAGAAGCCAAAATTGAAGGATTTAATACCGGGGTAATAACTCACAGCATAGTCAATTATGCTGGGATGTAATTGCATTGTAGCTAACGGTGAAGATATGCGCGCTCTCTCTCTCTCTCTATATATATATATAAGTTCCTGGGAAATAAAACAATTCCTAGAAATAAAATACAATTATATTCAAAGTTGAAGGTTGAACACAGGAGAGCCAGCCATAAAGCCTTCTAGAAGGCCTCTGAGTCTCCTTTGAGAAAAAGTGGGTTATAAATAAACATAATGATAATAGTATTTATTATTATTTATTATTTACTAGGCCAGGGCAACCATGGTTCTAAATGGTTCTAAAGTACTTACAAAACTAAAGTTCTGTTGGTGAAAACTAGGTGGCGCTGGTGCTTTGCTTCTAAAGTGTTGCTACAGTTCTGGTGGTGAACACTAGGTGGCGCTGGTGCTTTGCTTCTACAGTGTTGCTAAAGTTCTGGTGGTGAACATTTCAGAACTCTAACAAAACTTTCAAAATTTCATTATAAATGGCAGTTTCTAATTGGTTGTCTTTAAAATTTCCTACTTGACAGATGCAACTGTCTTTCTGGCTGCAAAGGTCGACAACAAGCTACACAATTTTGGTCGGGAGCTCACTCCGACCCGGGCTGGCTTCGAACTCATGACCTTTCGGTCAGTAGTGATCTTAATGTAGCTGACTCCCAGCCGGCTGCGCCACAGTCCCGGTGTTAACTCAAAAGCTCGCATGCTTCCAACAATACAAGATCATTCCATGTTTGAAATGAGTTCAAATAAGGCCTGTAGTTCTAGCTCTCTGGGATCAATATGGTATTGACTCGCTGGTCGAGTCTGAAAAATGCTCTGCATCCTTAATGCCCCTCCGTCTCCTGTGAGACAATCAGTCCAGCCATAATATGTCTACCATGTAATCCAGTCTGCCTTCCCTCTCAATAACCCTTAAAGAGAAAGTTTTCTCTGAATTGAGGAAGTCAGACCTCTCTCTCTGCCCACAAACAGCAAGCAGGTCCCAGCCAAAGGCAGCCGCCTGGCCTTTGCACCAGGGATTCCTCAGTGAGACAGGAGGACCAGTCAAATGGGGATCAGATGCTTCTTTTACAAACTCCTGCTATTAAGAGAAGGCAGTGCCTTCCTCCCAGAAGCCTCCGCACGTCTACACCATTGTTATCTACCAGTTGACCCACCAATATATATCTGAGTTGTGTTGTCGAAGGCTTTCATGGCCGGAATCACTGGGTTGCTGTGAGTTTTCTGGGCTGTATGGCCATGTTCCAGAATCGTTCTCTCCTTGCTTCCGTAACAAGGCCATACAGCCCAGAAAACTCACAGCAACCTGCCTATATCTGAGTCTTTTTGTTGGTTTTGGAGATCAAAGGTGAGGAAAGTGCAGCCCTTGGCTACAGGTAGCCACACAGGCATTGTGTTCAATTCTCCACCCCAAAATATCTTCATATGCCATTCATTGCATCCAATGATCCCAAAGGTCACCATATTTTGAATATTTTAGGCCCAGGGGAGGCCTTTCTTTCCAAAAGGAAGCAACTCTGTGTCACTTCCTACTGGAGAAAAGCCATCTCTCAGATCTGAAAATGGCGGAGAAAGGATACAACATATTTATTTATTTACAGTATTTATATTCCACCCTTCTCACCCCGCAGGGGATTCAGGGCGGATTACAATGTACACATACATGGCAAACATTCAATGCCATATAGACACACAACACATATAGACAGTCAGAGGCTATTTAACATTTCAACTTCTGGCCACCAGGGGAGCTGTTGCTTCACCGTCCATCTGTGACACTGATGAAGTACTTTCCGCATTCCCCACATACGTTTTTTTTGCTGGAGATTTTATGGCCTCGTAAATTTGTTAGGTGGTACCTAAATTTCCTACTTGACAGATGCAACTGTCTTTTGGGTTGCAAAGGTCGACAACAAGCTACACAAAATTGGCCGGAAGCTCACTCCGACCCAGGCTGGCTTCAAACTCATGACCTTTTGGTCAGTAGTGATCTTAATGCAGGTGACACCCAGCCAGCTGTGCCACAGTCCCGGTGCCATATGGCAAAATCAACCCCATATCTGCTAAAAGATCTTATCAACTGAACGTTACAGGTTCGAGACCCTGGGCTGGCTTGGGCAGCCAGCTGTCAGCCCTGCTTCTGTTTACCTAAGCGGTCGAACAGAGCCTAGCTGTGAGTAGAGAAATTAGGGTCCGCTTTGTGGGGGAGGACTTTTTAAACGGCAATAAATAAGGAAGACCGATTGCTGGAAGGTGGAAGGTCCTAACGGGCTGGCAAGCTCTTCGTCATAGGAGCATGAAGCAACAGCACCCCCTGTGGCACAATGGAGCAACAGCACCCCGGTGACGCAACTGAAAAGAACCTGTGGCTCAACTGGAAAGAACCTCCTACTGTATATGTTGTATGTGTTGTATGTCAAATACAAAAACGGCAGGGATTGTCTGCTTATATGTGTACTGTAATCTGCCCTGAGTCCCCTTTGGGGTGATAAGGGCGGAATATAAATAAAGTGTATTATTATTATCTCCATGAGCTGTTGGGGACAAAAAAATATCTTTCCAAACATTTCTTTTTAGATAACGTAGCTGGGAGATATAAACCACCAAGCTCCTCTGGTGGGACAATGTGCCCACCATCGCTAACCTTTTAGATCAATGGGGAAATTGATGGATAGAAAGCATAAATTTGGCACAGAGAGATCTACCTGAGCCAAAGTCATGCATGGCCCAAGTTTGCAAGAAAATAATGAGCCTGGACACTGACAGGTAAAAAAAGACTGTGGTGAACAAGCAGAAAGCTACCAGAAATGTAGTTATTCAAAACAAGCATTGTCCAGATGTGAAACAAAACGTTTCATGTGACCAAGAAATTGGTTGATAGACAGGTGGAACCATAGCTCGTTTTGTCCCAAGTGTATCTTAAGAACGTAAAAGAAACCTCAAATTCGCCCGCATGATAAAGCAGCTCCCCCTATATAAAGGCTTAACCCCACTGCTCCTCTTTCATGGGCTCTTTTCTTACAAATACACATTGTGCTCCTATCCCATCCTATCACAACTTTTCTAACATCCTATTCCATACATCTGGCTCGCCCTGTGTGTTGATTTTACTATGTGATGTTATACTGTTTATTTTATTTGTCACTTTATATATTTTATTATGATATTATTATTATTATTATTTTCTTGCTGTTTTGTGTCCTTTTGTATTGTATTGTTTTGGGCTTGGCCTCATGTTAGCCGCCCCGAGTCCCCTTTGGGGAGATGAAGGCGGGTTATAAATAAAGATTATTATTATTATTGTTATTATTATCATCAGGTCCATGATGGCTGGAAGACAGAGATCCTGGGCGGCCACCTTCAAGCAGAAACCTATGAACACTGCTGAATGAACCAACTGCTATTCTTATGGGAAGCATAATGATTCAGAGAGAAATAGTGGTTGGAGAGATAAAAGGCATATAGGAGACTGTTCACTAGAGATATGCTGCCTTAGAACAGTGTGGGCCCATTTGGCCATGATGGCTAATTAGTAGGCATGAGAAAAAAGTTATGAAAATGAAATGATTCGGAAGAAATTCGTAAGAAATGCTACTTTTAAGTATTTCCGCATCTGGAACGCCAACCAGGAAGTGGACTTTCTTTATAGAACTTCGGGGGCAGGATTTTCTTAAGTGTCGTTATTAGGTCGTAAGGGGGGCACCCTCCTTCTCTCTCACCACCCTCCCGCCTCCCTTGCCAATAAGTATTATGGCAAGGCAAGCCCTAAACTCGCTCCTTCTTTCGGCTGGAAGCCTGGAAAAAATGTAAACAGAGAGGTTTACTCAGAGTAGTAAATCTGCAAAGGAGGGCACTTTGGATGAAGTGCCCTCCTTTGTGGATTTACTTCTGAGGAAACCTCTCTGTTTACATTTTTCCAGGCTTCCTGCCTCTCCTGCCTGCCAGGATCTAAAGCATCAAAGAGTATTGGGGTGAGAAACCAACCTAATGTATAATAGAATGAATGCTACTGTAAGTGCCTAATATTATAAGTAATCCAACTGGTCATATACCTACATTCCATGCACATGCAATAATAAAGCAGTAATAACAATGGGTATAAGAAGAGGTAAAATTCAAACCGAAGTATTCTGACTGTGGTCCCTTCTCAAACTGCAAAAGGCTCTTCTCTATGAGCCCAGGAAAAGCCAAAACCCCGGGCACAGCGTTTGCTGCCTGGGTGCACACACATACATATTCTTTGGGGGGGGACGCTGCAGAATCTTCTCTATGAGCCCGGATTCTGCAGCAAATCCCCCCAAAAGAATATGTATGTGTGTGCACCCAGGCAGCAAACGCTGTGGAATTTGCAGTTTGAGTACTCCGGTATTTTACCTCTTCTTATACCCATTGGATTACTTATAATTGCATGTGCATGGAATGTACAGTGAGCAGTTGGATTATTCTAATATACATTAGGTTGGTTTCTCACCCCAATACTCTTTGATGCTTTAGATCCTGGCAGGGCAGGAGGAGTGGACGGCTCTCCCTGCCCCTTCTGCCTGCCAGGATCTAAAGCCTTGAAGAGGCTTCATGAGGGGCCAACTTCAGCCCTCCAGGTGTTTTGGACTTCAACTCCCACCTTTCCTCACAGCCTCAGGCCTCTTCCTTTTCCTCTCAGCCTGGGCAAACTTGGGCCCTCGCTCCCTCAGGATCGGGGTGAGAGAGAGGCAGCGAGGAGCAAGGGGGCTCCTCCTCCTTTTTTTGCTTCTTCAAGAATAGAATACCCCCTCCTCCTTCCCTCCTTCCTATTTGGAGAGTCCCATCTAGAATTCAGTGTGATTTATTCAAGTTTTGGCCTACAACTCCCAGAAATCCCAGCCAATTTACCAGCTGTTAGGATTTCTGGGAGTTGTAGGCCAAAACCATCTGGAATGCGCATGCGCTGGCATACGAACTACTAATGAATTTCGTTAGTAATTAAGTTACATTTTAGAAATTTTTGGAATTTTTTTTGTAAAGTCTTTCTATTACTAATCAACCCCCCCCCCCCCCCATTTGATTTTAGAATCACGATTTTTGGGTTCGAAACCATGCCTACTAATTAGAGTTGCTTATGGACAACAATTCTGAGCTGGAATTGCTAATGGATACACGCTTTGTAGTAGTCTGGGAGCTGGCATCCAAAAAGTAAATTTCCCAGCCTTGTGAAGAACGGCCATAAGTCGGACCGACCTGTGCTTCTCTGAAAACTGGCATCCCTGCCCTCTGGGAATTCCTATAATAATCCTCTTTGTAAGCCGTCTACGCTGGTGGCCATGGCAGGACCTCGGGGTGGCAAATTCTGCCAATTAATCCTGCACTGCGTGAAGGAGTCCTTCCTTTTGTCCGCCCTGAATCTTGGGCGGAGGTCCAGCCCACAGTTGCCACTCCAGCACCGGAGTCTTCAGGAGGAGAGGATCTTTGGCAAGCTAATAATAGGTTTAAGAGATTAAGGGCTGGGAATTCAGCAAAGTGCTGACAGGGCGGATATTGTGCAGCCGTAGCCGTGCCAAAAATGGGTTGAGGACCACGTATCCAGACAGGTGGCAAGAAGAATTCTCTAACCCAGGCACGGGCAAACTTGGGTCCTCCAGGTGTTTTAAACTTCAACTCCCACAATTCCTAACAACTGGCAGGCTTTTAGGAATTGTGGGACTTGAGAGTGCAAAACACTTGGAGGGCCAAAGTTTGCCCATGCCTGCAACCATATTACAGCTGCACCTACTGCCAAAACCACAAGGTTGTTTGAAGGCAAGGCCTTTCCAGAAGATGCAATAGAGCTCTCCCCTTCTTAACCCAGAGTTCTCTGTATTTATGAATGTCTTGGAACTGTTGTCTTTCCCTTAGCTTTGTTTCTCCTGCTCCCTCTTCATCAGCACCTGGCCTCCTTAGGACAGTGTTTCCAAACCGCTGTGACGCGAGAAAAGCTCTCTGCCCCCCTTCCTTCCCCCCGCCTCCTGCCGAACTCCTGCTGCTTGGGGGAGGAGGAGGAAGGGCCGGGCGGTGGCGAAGAAAACGAAGAAGGGGCCGGGGTGCCGCCTCCTTCGGCCGTTTCCCCAGCCAGCCTCCAATCGGCCATGACTTCCGGCATGACTCTCGCCCCTCGCTTGCTGCAGCCACGCGGAGGAGGAGCCCCGCCCACTGAAGCCCGTCTACTGCTCATGCTCCTCCTCCGCGCAGCTTCAGCGAGCGAGGGGCGGGAGTCATGGCGGAGAGGGGCGCTGGGGACGGGGGCCATGACTCCCACCCCTTGCTCGCACTGCCCCCTCAAGGCTGGAGAAGCTGTGGGAGAGCTAAAGCTGGGGAAGGGGTGGGGATGGCATGGCCTGGCTCTGCCCCGGCTTCAGCTCTCCCACAGCTTCTCCAGCCTTGAGGGGACAGTGCCAAGCCCGCATTGTGCTGGCTCTGTCACCGCTGGCTTGGCACTGCCCCCTCAAGGCTGGAGAAGCTGTGGGAGAGCTGAAGCCGGGGGGATGGGGCATGGCATGGCCTGGCTCCTCTACCTCCCCTGGCTTTGGCACTCCCAGCAGCTGCTCCCAGCAGGCCACCATCCCCCAGCCGTTCTTTACTGCATTAGAGTGTCATTTTGGTTGGTGGTGTACCCCCGGATTTTTTTAATGTTAAAAGTGTGCTGTGGCTCAAAAAAGGTTGGGAAACACTGCCTTAGGACACCACTATGACATACCAAAGTATTTCAAAGACAGACATCAATATAAAGAGTATGTTGTATATATACATGTATAAGTTGAGGGCAGGTTTGGGGGCCAGAATGATCGATTTTGATATGACCTGTTATTAAGGAAAGTGTCCCTTTGTGGAAAAGGGAAAACGCTAAGAAATGCCACAGTGAAGAGAGTAGAAGGGGGTCAATGTTTCTTTTAGGTTCTCTGAGATTGACCTACCCACATGTGTATAACTCAAGGCCCATGGATCCAATCTGGCCCACCATGTCACGTTATTATTATTATTTATTTATTTATTGAATTTTCTAGAATAATACAGTAAAACATAGAGTTAGAAATGAAGTTAGTCAGGGAGAAAATTGGAACGGGGGGGGGAGGAAAGTGAGGGGACAGAGGGAGGGGTTAGGTAGGGGAAAGGGAGAAGTAAGTGACACCATGTCACGTTATGTGGCCCTCCAGATGCTGAACTACAACTTGTGTATTACTCATCATGACTAGAGCTGATTAGAGTTGTGATACAGGAACATCTGGAACGCTGCAGTTCGTTCTGTTTAGTCAGGAGACTGGGTTTCGGATTTAGACACAAGACTTGTGGGCATGATGCCTGGCTGTCAAATGCCCCTTAACCTTTTCCCAATCTGTTGCCTTGCAATTCCCATTGTTCATAGTCCGAATGGTGGATAATCAAATGATGAGAGTTTTTGTTCAATAACATCCGGGGACCCAAACTTCATAAAAAACTAAAGAGCACTGACTGCTATGGGGAAAAAAGGATAGTTGGCCCTCTGTATTCAGGAATTCGTCATGCATGGATTCAATGGCCCTTTGAGAGCAACCATAAGGCTGAAGTGGCCCTCCATGAAAATGGGTTTGACACCACTGGATTAACCTGTTGCTGGGTTGCTGTGAGTTTTCCGGACTGTATGACAATGGTCCAGAAGCATTCTCTCTGACGTTTCGCCCACATCTATGGCAGGCATCCTCAGGGGTTGTGTGGCCTGTTCTTAACTAGGCAGGTGAGGGTTATATATCTATGGAATGTAGCAATTGGCCACCTTGATTAACATTTAATTCACTTCCCTAGTTTCTAACAGACCTCACAACCTCTGAAGATGCCTGCCATAGGTGCGGGCGAAACGTCAGGAGAGAATGCTTGTGGAACGTGGCCAGACAGCCCGGAAAACTCACCGCAATCCAGGGAATCCAGCCATGAAAGTTTTCAACAACACATTAACCTATTGCTTTGTGATGCCCCTGGTCCTTATACTGATAAGAGTTAAGTACTGACATTGACCTGTTGGTAAGTTGACTCAGATTTTTGGCTTGACTTTTGTCTAAAATTTCTAGATGTATACATGCGCTACAGGGTACCCAACAGATGAAGTACGTACAGTTCATCCCAGTGGGAGTTCGTGCCGTGGTGGTTGGCTGGAGGGAAGGGGTCAAGATCTCGGACTTGATGGAGATGCCACCACTTTCGGCTGTCTCTGATCCACAGAGGCCCGGCGGCAACTGGGCAGCTTTTTCCAGCGATGGCAAGATCTGGTCGAGGTCGGAGGCAAACTGAAAGGAGAAAGGGAAGCCAGAGGTCAGCCATTTAGGCCCAGATACTTAAAAAGCAACCAATCCCAAGACTTCTAAGCCTGACTATTTGGGTCATCTCTCTCTGGATATCTTTCCTCTTGTCCATCTCCTTCTTGAATTGCTTTGACCAAAACTGAACACAGGGAGAGTGGGACCATGACTTTTCTCCATCTAGACCAGTGGTTCCCAACCTTTTTTTTTGACCAGGAACCACTTTGATCAGGGACTACTCTCCAACATTAGTACCAAAAGGGTTACCAATCAGTTTTTGGTCAACTTTAGATTTGGTTTGGTTATTTGGGGGCATGCAGATTCAGAAAATTGCATTGGATAGACCACATCAGCTCTAGTTCCTGATACAGAACAATATGTCATCCAGTAGTCGCCATCTGGTTGCCCACAGACATCCATATTTAATAATCTAGAGCTGATGTGGTCTATCCAATGCAATTTTCTGAATCTGCACCCCAAATAATCTCAGGAACAGGCCCCAAAACGAAGACATCAAAGTGTCCCCCACTTCCAGGTGTCCCAAGGAACACCACTTCTCAGGGGGAGAGAGGAGGGAGTCGGGAGGTTTGTTGTTGAGCCTTTCGTGGGTAGTCAGCCTCTCTCCTCCCGACACAACGCCATTGCCTCGGTACTATAAGAGGGTTTTGCTTGCTCAGATATGCGAAGGAACCGCTAGGCTAAGCTGGCCCAACTGTGTTTTTATTCACCCCATGCATCCTAGCCCTTCCCCCAAATTCCTATCCAGACCCCAGCCCAACTCACCATAACCACGGATACCCCTAATGTGAAAATATATGGTAATGTTTTTGTACGTCTTTATATGTAACTGTACGTATATTTGTGTAATCGTTTTCTCTAATAAATAAACTTAATAAATAAATAAACAAAAAGAGGGTTTTGCAAGACCAGTCGGTCTTGGTGCAATGGTGTAGTAATGATGAAGCCACGAACCATATTTTAGTTATTGGGGACCAATGATAGAATTGGCCCAGAACCCCCATGCCTTGGAGGGACTTGCTGGTGCGGACCTCTCTCCAGCCTTGCACGCTCTCCCTCACCCACGCATGCGCACCACGCTGCCATGTGCCGAGAATGCCTGCTCTCCCCTCCCTGCTTGGACTCTCAGAAACAGCCCTCTCTTTGGCTGAGAGGCCAGCTAATCACAGTGAAGGAGGGCTTTTGGTGGGAGGATTCACCCTGTTTCCAAAAAGGAAGAGAAGGTTAGATGGAGAGATCTTCTTTCGTTGCCAAAAGGGTTTCTAAGACCATCAGAAATATATTTTCTGATTGTCTTTGGCGACCTCTATGAAAACCCTTGCAACCACCCCAGGGGTCCCGAATCCCCAGGTTGAGAAATGCTGCACTAGACTCCTATTGACGCAGCCGATAATTGCATTGGTTTTTTAGCTGCTGCATCTGATCAGAGTTCAGTGTGCAGGGATCCCACTTGGACAAATGCACAAAATCCCTGAAATCATCCCAAAATACATAATACCACACCTTGTAAGGATGAGGTTTAACCATCCCGTCCTTGCTTACTGAAATCTACAGGTGCTGGGATGTCTCTGGAAGAGAAAAACTTCTAAGCCAACAAAGCTCATTGAGACCACTGCTTTTCCACAGCTACTAGGGAATGGGAAACCAATGAACACTGGAAAGGGGATGGTCTTCCTTTTTTACACCCCCAACAATGCAAATTGAGACCTTTTTACACCCCCAACAATGCAGATTGAGACCAGTTTAGCTGTGCCAGAGGGATCACTATCTGGA
The DNA here is from genome assembly GCA_030556195.1 of Anolis apletophallus. Classification (NCBI taxonomy): domain Eukaryota; kingdom Metazoa; phylum Chordata; class Lepidosauria; order Squamata; family Anolidae; genus Anolis; species Anolis apletophallus. The sequence goes on along the minus strand of JARBWK010000003.1, from coordinate 8,003,268 downwards.
AAATGACCAGAATGTGTTAGGACCATCAGACACACCATGTAGAGACGTTTCTAACCAGATAAGAACTATTTATTTAATAGCACTAGATGGGAGAATGGGAAAAGGATGAGTGGGGATCTATAGTGACAAACCATCTCATGTTACCGAAACCACAACACAGAGCCTGACTGGAAAGGTTGCTTTGGACGGTGCGGGGTACACAAGGTGTTTGGGGAGATCAGATAATCCTGCCATCATACTGCTGTCACAGGAGAAATGTACATCGGGACGACTCATTCCGTCCCGTTTGATCCAGAAAGCCATAGCACTTCCGGGACTGAAACGAAGGAGAAGTGAACATCCAGAAACATTATGTGAGTGAAAACATTGGCGAAGTAAGATGAGCCGACTGTCAAGCAGAGACTGTTCCAGTTTGGAAACAAGACATGTCAACCTTCACACACCCACACAGCAAGATGGTGGAGAGGCTGACTCAGTCCCACTCGCAAGCACACAGGCAAAATCACCCAGGAAATGGAGGAGGAGGAGGAAGGACCCTTTCAGAGCCAGAACGTTAAGTTACGACGACACAAGGTGCTAAACCTCTGTGGGGATGTTAGCTGCTACTGCCGATTACAAAACGAGCTTTGTGGACACACAGCTGACTTCTCAAACAGAGGAAATGAGCATACTTAACAGGTATCATAAATCTGTTAAGTGCTTTGCAACTTTTTGTGCCTTTCCTGCAACAGACCAACAGGATTACCTGTTTCAAAAATTCACACATTGAAGGTGTGTATTTGCATTTTAAAACTCAATAAAAAATGGGCCACATACTGTATGCTCCACATAAAAACTTGGAGGGCTACATGTTCTGCTCAATCTACTCTAACAACCCCCCCGAACAAAACCCCATTTTTTCTTCCAAATTTCTTCCATATGATAAGAATAGTTTCATCATATTTGGAGCCTTCGTATCTGTTTTAAGTCCAGTTAGGAAGTGAGAAGTTATTAGCTTAAAGCCCCTTTGAGCCTCATTTAAGAGAGGAAATAAAATAATATTTTTCTGGTTACTTCCTGTTTCAAAGAAGTCCCTTTGAGCCTAAACCAACCACAAGGTGAGTCCAAAATGTGACGAAAATACCTCCCTCTGCTGTAAGGCATTTGGGGCCCACAAAATGGTCCTGGAGGTCAAGGCTGTGGGTCCATCTCTCATTTAGAGGTTGTCCCCCATCTCAAAACAAAGCCTGAGGGCCCTTCCACACAGCCCTATATCCCAAAATATGAAGGCAGAAAATCCCACAGTATCTGCTTTGAACTGGGTTATCTGAATCCACACTCAGATAATGTGGGATTTCCTGCCTCCATATTTTGGGATATAGGGCTGTGTGGAAGGGGCCTGAGCAGCCACTTGTCCGGCTCCTCCACCACCATCTCCTGGTCCTGAAAGGAGATGGGTGGGTGCCCGGCTTCCGACCCTGGACGGTGCGGCACTACAACCAGCGCCGTCAGTGAAAAGCCTTGGCGCCCACCTGACGCCCAGCTGACCATGGAGGCCCAGGTCTCCATGGCCAGCAAGGCTGCCTCTTTCACCTCCGCCAGGCGAGGAGGTTGGCCCCTATCTCTCCCCGGAATGACCTGGCCACGGTGATCCAAGCCACGGTCATCTCGAGACTGGACTACTGTAACGCGCTTTACGTTGGCCTGCCTATGTCGTCGATCCGGAAGCTCAAGCTGGTGCAGAACACCGCCGCCCGGCTCCTGTCTGGGGCCCCAGCAGGTTGCCGAATAACTCCAATCTTGCGGGATCTGCACTGGCTGCCTATTGAGCACCGGGTCGCCTTCAAAGTGCTGGTTCTTACCTTTAAGGCCATTCACGGCCTGGGGCCAGCGTATCTGAGGGACCGTCTTGCCCTATATTGTCCACCGAGATCACTGCGGTCTGAAGAGACCAACCTGTTGGCAGTCCCATCTGCCAAAACAGCCCGTCTAACATCTACTCGCCGGAGGGCGTTCTCAGTGATAGCTCCTACGCTTTGGAACGCCTCCCGGCTGAGGCCAGAGCCCTGAGGGACCTGCTCCCTTCAGACGGGCCTGCAAAACCCATCTGTTTAGGCAGGCCTTTGGGGAGTAGGCCCCTACACCGCTGCTGTTTTAATCTGCCATTTTAATCTGTTTTAACTGTTTAATTGTATTGTTTGTTTTAAATTGTATTACTTGTACTTTGTTTTTATGCTGTCCCCTGGCACGGAGCCAGTGGTTTGTGAGCCGCGAGCCCCTGGGAGTCGGCGCGTAGAAATCGCAATAAATAAATAAATAAATAAATAAAGTAGTCCAAGATGTTTTTCCAGCACCATGCAACTATGCCAAGGAACTCTGGGCTGGCATCTGTGGCAGATTTTCTTAGAAGACCCTTTACTTTGATGCTAAATTCACTATTACCCCACAGAAATACTCAGATTGAGGGGATAGACTGCATGGGCTTCGTGGTTTCTTCCAACCATATGATGCTATGGTTCTATGCAGTGGAACTGGACAGTGTGATGCTACAGCTAAAAAAGCCAATGCAATTCTAGGCTGCATCTACAGGAGCACAGTGCCTAGATCACACATGGGCAAACTTGATCCCTCCAGGTGTTTTGGACTTCAACTCCCAAAATTTCTAACAGTCTCAGGCCCTTTCCTTTCCCCCATCAGTTGCTTAAGTGGCTAAGGGGGAAAAGGAAGGGGCCTGAGGCTGAGCAAGTGGACACATATAGATGTTAAATAATAGAGGGGAGAGTATGACCCCCTGGGGGACCCCACAAACTAAGGGGGAGCCCTCGGAGACCACCTCGCCCCTCCTTACTCACTGTGACTGGTTCCGGAGGAAGGAGGACAGCCAATTCAAGGCTGTCCCCCTCATCCCGGCCCCGGCAAGACAGTGAGTCAAAAGATCATAATCGACAGTATAAAACGCTGCTGTGAGATCCAATAACACGAGCAGCGCCGATCCGCCTTGGTCCAGCTGGCAACGTAGCTGGTCTGTGATGGAGACCAGGACTGTCTCCGTCCCGTGCCCCGAACGGAAGCCGGGCTGAGAAGGTTGGGGTAGAAGTACTGTAAATAAATAAATAAATACATACTTTCTTTATTCCTGCTTTTTTGCCTATACTTCTAATGTGTTTCTACAATAAACTTGTGTATTTATACATTCTGGACTCTTGTGTGGTGCTGTGATCATAGGGGTCCCCAGGCCTGGAGTGCAACACAGAAGCTGGATGGTTATCCATTGGGGGCGCTTGGATTGTGTGTTCTTGCATGGCAGGGGGTTTGGAGTGGATGGTCCTGGGGGTCTCTTTCAATTCAATGATCCTGTGATCTTGCAGGGATCCTTTGCCCACTCTCCTCTGGCTTCCCAATGGAGTAAATTGCTTCCAAATCAGAATCTCATAGATCCGATGGTTGTAGAAAGAAGGCTCCCCCTTGAGCTGCCACTCTAATTGAGATCCCTTTCTCTTCCCATTCTCCCAGATGGCCACCGATGCAAGATCTTTATGGCTCACTTGTTCAAAGTCAGGGTTCCCTCCCTCCCTCCCAAGACCCAACTTCAATACTTTGCTCTGGAAGAAGAACTGCAAAAGACAGCCCTGTCTGCTTAGATTAGGCTTCATCCTTCCTTTCCCACCCCCTGCCCCTCTCTCCTGTCTTTTTGCACTGACACACATACTCCCATTTAGCAAGCCTCTCAACAAAGGGAAAAGATTGGGAAACAAGACATGAACGACGGGAAGGTGATCTCATCAGACACTCCGAAAAGGGGAATGGTGTAACGGGAAATCGTTGTGACACCCGGGCGCCTTAAGAAAGAAAGGGTCCCTGACACTCTGGAGCTCAACAGGTGAAGAACCAAGCCATCTCCTTCTAATACATCCATTGCAGACTAAAGCGATAGATTGTGCTAAAAACCCTTTGGGCAATCGGCATGCTGCTTTAATTGTCCATTTACTTTGCAAAAATAAAAAAATAAAAATCACCCCCAGAGCAGGGAGATGGCTGCCATTTCCAGGCAGACTCAAGCTGGCTTGAAAAATCTTGAAGGCTAAATCTAACAGTCAGCCCCAAGTCAATGGAAGCGCCGACTGATTAGTTCCCCGTTGATTCAATGGCTGTAATAAAAGGATTTCAGTCCAATTATCTCAATAGTAGATTGGATTGCAATTGTGGTTCTAATCCCCACTCAGCCTTGGAAACCAAGTGGGGGACCTCAAGCAAGTCACACGCTCTCAACCTCAGAGGAAAGTAATGGCAAGCCTCCTCCAAATAAATGCTGTCAAAAAAACCTCAGTGAAAGGTTCGTCACAGGGTTGGCACAAGCGGGAAAACTTCTGAAGGCATACAACAGCAACAACATCTAGAAACAGAGGGGGGAACGGGAGTACCGTATAGGGCTGGTTGGCCATAAAGCAATACTGGGATGGCAGCCCAAAGGCCATAAAGCCAAACAATTAATAATGGCAGGATGAAGAAGGCTCAAACCAACCAACCAATATCCCAGGGGTCGGGAACCTTTTTGACTCAGAGAGCCATAAAAGCAAAATATTTGGAAATTTATTTAAGTGAGAGCCATATTATATATATATATATATATATATATATATATATATATATATATATATATACTGAGAGAGAGAGAGAGAGACTGAATTAAACTAAATGTGAGTCTATACGTACATACTATGAGAAAAGGATTCCCCCCGGCAGAATGACAGGACACTTCAGACCTGGCTCTGCAAAAGGCATGCTCAGGACTCTGGGAAGGAAGAGAAGATGGAAGGAAGGGGGGGAAAGAAAGAAAGAAAGAGGAAATGAAGGAGGGAGGGGGAGAGGAAGAAAGAAAAGAAGAATGAACTATGGAAAAGGAAGAAAAGAAAAGCAGGAGAGAGACAAGGAGGGGAAAATAAAGAAGGAAATCGGAAGGGAGGAAAGGAAAGGGTGGGGGAAAGAAAGGAAAGCGAGTGAGGAAAAAGTAAAATAATGAAGGGAAAAGAAGAAAAGAAAGAAGGGAAGAGAGAGGAAAGTGAAAAGAAAGGAAGGAGTAGGAAAGGATGAAGGGGAGAAAGGAAGGAAGGAAGAGGGAGAATGGTAGAAAGAAGGAAGGGGAGAGAGGGAGGGAAAAGGAAGGAGAGAAGGAGAAGGAAAGTGTGAAGGGGAGAATGGAAGAAAGAAGGAAGGGGACAGAGGGAAGGAAGGGGGAGAAAGGAAGGAAGAGGGCCCCAAGAGCAGCGGGGGATGAGGAAGAGGCGGCGATGGCGGTGCGGAAGCGGCAGTCGCAGCGCATTAGTGTCAGTCCTCCCCACTGCATGCTGGGAAACCAAGGCCAAGGCTGCTCTGGAGAGCCAGATGAAATCATGAAAAGAGCCATATCTGGCTCCCGAGCTATAGGTTCCCTACCCCTGCAATATCCCAATCTTTGTTAATAAAGAGGACAAAGTCCATATTTTGCACTCCAGAAAAACATCTACAACAGGCATGGGCAAATTTGGGCCCTCCAGGTGTTTTGGACACAAGTAAATAAATGCCAGCAAAACCCACTATGGAGGGCATAGAGCCGCAACCTCCCTTGTCTGACAGCGAGGTGAATTTGTTTGTTTGTTAGTTTATTGTATTTGTATATTGCCTTTCTCAGACCATAGGCGACTCAAGGCGGTTAACAGGGTAAAATTCAATGTTTACAATATCCTATATATATAATTAAAAATAATTTATAATTAAAATTAAACAAATCTATAAATATAAATTCATAGTGTCTCCTTGTTAAAAACGTCGTCCGGTTTCATTGTCGTTATTCCATTTTACTATGTCAGTTACTCTGCATTTGGAAACACTTGTTCAAAAAGCCACGGCTTGACTTTTTTCCGGAATGTTAAAAGGGAGGTGGCCGATCTAATATCTATAGGGAGGGCGTTCCATAGCCGAGGGGCCACTACCGAGAAGGCTCTGTCTCTCATCTCCACCAAATGTACTTGTGACGAAGACGGTAATGAGAGCAGGGCCTCCCCAGATGATCTTAAGGTCCTAGATGGTTCATAAGGGGAGATGCGTTCAGACATGTAAGTTGGGCCAGAACCGTTTAGGGCTTTATAGACTAAAGGCAGCACTTTGAACTGTGCCCAGTAGCGAACTGGCAGCCAATGGCAGCCAATTTATAAATATACAGATTAAATAAATAAGTTAATTTATCAGGCAGCAAGAGCAACGCTCTGTTCTGACACAAGGGCGAAAGCGGGCTTTCCAGCATGTGCTCTGCATATCAAGCACGCTCCTCCTGGACCCATTGATAGAAAGGATTAACAAGCCTTGTCCGTGTTGTCGCCTCCCTCAGCTTTTGGGGAAAGGAGTAGCACGCTATTCTCCTATTCACAGCCCGCGGTAATGAATATTTATACCCTGAAATCTCTCTTTGAGGGAACTGTCATTGATGTTTAATAACTCTATTATGAGAGCTCACGATCCCTGAACATTGCCAGTTCCCAGCCCACTAACCAACGGAAGGCAGGCAGGCAATAATCCCAGATCGGTTTTAAACCTACTCACACCCTTGAGAGACAATGGGTTTTTGGGTTCAGGAAACCCTGAGGATTGATAAGCCCAGCCAGGCCTCCCGAAAACATGAGACCTTTTCGCTGTTGGGTCAAACCAGGGAAGCTTATGAAACAGAGCATCTGCCGCATCAACAGGATCCATGGATCAGCCAACAAAATGTCACTGGTTTAAGACATCAGATGTAATGGTTCGCCTCATTTACCAAAGTCCAGAATCCTGTTAGCAGCATAATATGGATTGTAAATTGTATTTTTTTAACATACTACTGAGGTGCAGCGGGTTAAACTGCTGAGCTACTGAAGTTGCTGACCGTTCGAATCCAGGGAGTAGGGTGAGCTCCCGCTGTTAGTCCCAGCTTCTACCAAGCTAGCAGTTTGAATACATGCAAATGTGAGTAGATCAATAGGGATGGCTTTGGCAGGAAGGTAAAGGCACTCCATGCAGTCATGCCGGCTACATGACCTTGGAGGTGTCTACGGAAAACGCCGGCTCTTCGGCTTAGAAATGGAGATGAGCACCAACGCCCAGAGACAGACACCGTTAGACTTAATGTCAGGGGAAACTTTTACTTTTACCTTGAATGGAATTATAGCACCTTAGTACTGTTTTAACTGCCATAGCTATGGATTCTGGGATGTGTAGCCTGGAGATTGCTGATAAAGAATTCCAAATGTCTTACTCCTCTACTAAGCCACAATTCTACTATCTGCTGGACACAGATTTAATGTCAAGGGAAACCTTTACCAAGCCAAGGTTTCTATACTTCTGCCCACAAGGGTTGCTCTTGGACGTATTATCCCTTTGCTCCTCAGTGCTCAGCAACCTGTCCTACCTCAACTAAGCGGCATCACAAGCCAGTAGTAGAACCCACCTATCTCTAATCATGAATGGAACAACACATACAAACAGGAGAGCACTATTGATGGGGAAACCCACCTGTCCCTGTGACTGCAGCTTCACCTCCTCCTGCTTAGGAGCCATACTGCAGGATTCCAGTTGCTCTGGGCTGTCTTTCACCTTCACGTCATCCAGGCTCAAGGTGGGGTTAGAGGCCAGCTCCTTTTCATCCTTGTCAAGTAGGTAGCGGAGGAGCTGGTGGTCCTTGGACTCCTTCTTCTTCATTGCGTCGGCCTCCAGCCTCATGTCTGGGGTTCCTGGGCCTTGGTTCTGTGCAGCGACGGCTGCGGCATTCCCGCCGCCCACACCGTCTTTTTTGTCGTGCTCCATGGCCAGGGAGTTAATGTCCGAGGGGCTGCCCTCCTGGAGGAGCCGGTGCAAGATCTTGTGTCGCTCCGTGAGGGAGCTGTGAGAGGAGGGGCAGGCACTGCCCACGGGGTTCCCGGAAGAGGGGGTCCCCGAGGTGCCCGTGCAAGACAGGGGCTCTTTGCAGCTCGTGTCAGTGTCCGCGTGCCGCAACTGCTCCTGAGCCGTGGTAGCCAAGAGCTGGACTAGCTTCTGGCTGGTGGCCTGTAAGCACTTACTGTCCCCCTCCGAGAGTCTGTCACCGCCATGCAGCAAGCTAGAGTCCAAGGGCTTGCTGTCGCCCGAGATGCTGTCGGAATGGGCCATGCCGCACAGGATGGAGCCCATGTCCTTGCTGTCCTTTGGCTCCGTTTTCATGGGCGGCATGCTCATCCGGTTGGGTGAGTTCTGGTTGCTCAGCTGCCGCAAAACAGGGGAGGGGGTTGAGTAGCCCACCGGGGGGCTGGGCCCTTCTCTCAGTCCTTGCATGGAGTTTAAGGGGGCACCGGGGTAAGGCCTGTTGCCGACGGCACTGCTGGCACCGCAGCCGCCCATCATGCCCATGGGGCAATGTGTGGTGGGCATTGTGGGGGAAAAGGGATTGCTTGGCACTCTGGGCCGATGGACCAGTCCTGGGCTGACCCGATGCCTGGGGGACATGAACTGTGGTGGGGTGACCCCGGGGCTGTTCATTGGGGAGCTGCTGAGGTTCATGGCGTGGCTGCTGTTCTGGGGAGCAGCCTGTCCCTGGCTTAAGGCAACATTCGGTCCCATCTGGCTCCCCGGTGAACATCCAAAGCCTGCCGGGCCGGTGGTGGCAGCACCCCCGCTATTGGCATGCAGGGCCGGTCCCGGCGGGTGACCCGGATTGGCTGGTAACATGTTTCCATTGTTGGTGGGAGGGAGCGGGGTAGACAGAGGCATGCCTTGCCCCGGGGAAATGTTGGGGTTCAGAGAGGGATTGACCCGGGGAAGAGGCATTCCGGAGTTAGTGTTATCTTGAGGTGACAGTGGGCCATGCTCCCTGAATCAAGGCAAAAGAAAAAAGAGAGAGTTAAATGTATATATGTATTTATCACTTTTCTACCCCACCCTTCTCAACCCTGAAGAGGACTCGGTAGCTTTACACCGGGGAGTCTCCGGTGGTGCAATGGGTTAAACCCTTGTGCCGGCAGGACTGAAAGACTGACAGGTCGCAGGTTCTAATCTGGGAAGAGTGCGGATGAGCTCCCTGTATCAGTTCCAGCTCTCCATTGCAGGGACATGAGATAAACCTCCCACAAGGATGATAAAACATCAAAACATTTGGGCGTCCCCTGGGCAACGTCCTTGCAGATTGCCAATTCTCTCACACCAGAAGCAACTTGCAGTTTCTCAAGTCGCTCCCAACATGAAAAAAAAGAAGCTTTACATATAGGCAGCTATTCAATGCCTTTCAAAACATAAAATTAAAATAAACATTTAAATTAAGATTAAAATTGATACACATTAAAACAGTTAAAAACATTACAACCATTATTAAAATCACGTCGTCCACAATCGTAACCTGGGGCCATTCTAGTATTCCATATCCTTCTATTGCACTTCTCCAAAGGCTTTATCCAAAAGCCACGTTTTCACTCTTTCAGAAGGCCAAGAGAGAGGGGGCTGATTTGAGCTCACTGGGGAGGGAATTCCACAGCCGAGGGGCCACTGACGAAAAGGCCCCGTCTCTTGTTCCCACCAGTTGTGATTGTGAAGGAGGCGGGACCGAGAGCAGGACCTCCCCTGATGACCTTAATCTCCGAGGTGGTTCATAGGGGAGCTACATTCGGACAGGTAAGCTGTGGTGGAACTGTTTAGGGCTTTATAGACTAAAGCCAGCACTTTGAATTGTGCTCAGTAGCGTCTAGCAGCCAGTGGAGCTGATGCAACAGGGGGCTGTGTGTTTCTTGTATCCCGCTCTGGTGAGCAATCTGGCTGCTGCCCGTTCGACCAATTGAAGCTTCTGAACAGTCTTCAAAGGCAACCCCACGTAGAGCGTGTTGCAGTAGTCTATTTGGGATGTACCCAGAGCGTGGACTACCATGGCCAAAGCCTGACTTCCCAAGGTACAGGTGTAACTGGCGCACAAGTTTTAATTGTGCGAAAGCTCCCCTGGCCACCGCCAAAACCTGGGGTTCCAGGCTCAGCGATGAGTCCAGGATCACTCCCAAGCTGCAACATAGCAACAAACATGTGGCCAATTCAATGGCCAGTTCCCATGTAACATCCTTTCATGCACAGGATTTTGTGAAAGTCATTAGAAAAGGATTCCAGTGCAGGGAGCATGACCAAGGAAGGAACTGCCAAAGTCATAGCAAGCTTAGAGAGCCACCTAATGTCATATTTGGTTTCACAGAAAGAGGTTGGAGGCAAAAGCCAAGAGGCATCCAAGATTTACTTGAGGGGCCCCGTGTTTATCCTGGCAGGTTTCTCATTTAAACATTCCTCCATTCCTGGCTTTAGTGTCAGCCACACCACACACACACACACACACACACACACAACACACACACACAAATGCTCTGTTCGTTTTGAGTGACAGCATAACTCAAAATCTGCTGGACGAATTGCCACCAAATTTGGCCACTAGACATCTACTAACCCAAGAAGTGAAAGATTTTGTCATTTGGGAGTTGTAGTTGCTGGGATTTATAGTTCACCTACAATCAAAGAGCATTCTGAACTCCACCAATGATGGAACTGACCCAAAATTGACTTGCTGCTTCAGGTAAAGGCTTGAGTCTGGCCACACTGCTGTCAACTCTCTGCCATCTTGGCCTCCCTCCTTCCCTGAAGAAGAAGACGACCTCCGTCTTGGTTCCTGACACAGCTCGTCATCTTGATTTTTATTTTATTTTACTTTATTTTAGGTTATTTGAGTTTTATAGGGGTAGTGAAAATATTTGGTAGAGGATAATTTTATAAAAGATTATTTTATGTACATAAATAATTTTATTTATTATTTTATAATAATAATATAATATAATGTTATCTCATAACATCAATATATTATAATATAATAATTATAATGTAATGTAGTATAATATAATATATTTATTTATTTACTTTATTTCTATTCCGCCCTTCTCACCCCGCAGGGGACTCAGGGCGGATTACAATGTACACATTACATTTAGACACACAAACACACAAGACAGAGGCAATTTAACATCTGGCCACCAGGGGGAGCTGTCGCACTCCTTCATTCCTCAGCATGTTTCCTGGAGATCTTTTTTATGTCCTTGCAAATCAGTTAAATTTAGCCTCCCCACAAAGTGGTACCTTAATTTCCTACTTGACAGATGCAACTGTCTTTCGGGTTGCAAAGGTCGACAACAGGCTACACAATAGGTCGAGAGCCCACCTCGACCCGGGCAGGTCTCGAACTCATGACCTTCTGGTCAGTAGAGATCTTATGCAGCTGACACCCAGCCAGCTGCGCCACATTCCCATATTATATTATGATATAATATAGTATGAGTATGGTATAATATATTGATACAATATAATACTACTAATAATAATAATATTGTGTTATTATAATTGTATATTTGTTTTGCATGCAATATTGCTAATTTTATTGCGATATAATGTTATAGTGCAATGTGATGTGTAGTACTGATATTGTGCTAATGTAGTTTGTTGTATTTGCAGTTTGCTGTAAGCTGCTCTGAGTCCCCTTCGGGGTTGAGAAAGGTGGCATATAAATATCGTGAAATAAATAAATAAATAAATATAAATAAATAAATAAACTTGGCACACAGGACTCCCAAGACCAAAAGAAAACACTAGAAGGGTTTGGTGGGCATTGACCTTCAGTTTTGGAGTTGTACTTCCCCTACATCCAGAGAGCACGGTGGACTCAAACCAGACAATCTCCACATCAACACTGACAAATAAACAACAAGAAATACTGTTTACCCTCAAGAATAAAGAAATTACAAATATTAGAAACCAACACTTTCACATTACTTTAATTTTCCAGATCACCAGACTGGGCCAGAGCAATGCGTGGCGGAGGGCGGCTAGTAAACATTAAAAGAATGGTTTTAGTGTAATCATTCCGCTCCCCAATAATGGCAAGCAATGGCCCCCAAAAGGAGGAAGGATGGTCTACATGTAAGCATACACACAGAGGATCGTGAAACAGCTCATTTCCAAGAATACAAAATGACTGGGTTAGGCTGCTGTGTAAAAAAAAAAAGAAATCACACAGGAGATTTATCACCATGTCAAAGCCAATAAGAAGGCGTCAACGTGCAAACTTATCCTGTCAAGCAGGAAAGAGTACAGTGGTAATGCAAGGCAGACTGGGCTCATGAAAAAAGGAGGACTGGGAGAACAAGGAAACCAAACAGCAGAAGATTTCTAATTTCTAGTGCAGGCATGGGCTAACTTTGGCCCTCGAGGTATTTTGGATTCCAACTCCCACCATTACTAACAGCCTCAGGCCTGAGGCTGTTAGGAATGGCGGGAGTCGGAGTCCTAAACACCCGGAGGGCCCAAGTTTGCCTATGCTTGCACTAGTGACTCCCAAATTTTGATCCTCTGAATCGGTGTTTCCCAACCTTTTTTGAGCTGCAGCACACTTTTAACAATAAAAAAATCCGGGGGCACACCACCAACCAAAATGACACAAAATGACACTCTAACACAGTAATACATATAGTGAATATGTTTTTAAATGTATTTATACACTCAGTGTGAAACCTGGGCCTGTTTCAATCACAACAACCTGGCAGGAATGGCAGAAAGACACAAACTTCCCACACAGAACTCCCATAACCAAGAGAAAATAGTAGAAGAGTTGGGTGGGCATTGACCTTGTGTTTTGGAGTTGTAGTTCATCTACATCCAGAGAGCACTGTGGACTCAAACAATGATGGATTTGGACCAAACTTGGCAAGCGGGCCCCTCAGGCAGTAGAGCAGGCCGAGGGCCGCCACCAAGCCCAGGCTCCAGCCCAGGGTCCCGCCGCCAGCCTCAGCCGCTCCCATTGACACGGGTAGCGGCTCATGGGCGAAAAGGGCGGCGGGGGAGAGGGAGAAGATGACAATTCCCCGTCCCCGGCACCGCTTTCCGCCATGACTCCGGCCCCTCGCTCGCTGAGGCTGCGCGAAGGAGGAGGAGCATGAGCGGTGGACGAGCTTCAGTCCCGCCCACAGAAGCCCGTCCACTGCTCATGCTCCTCCTCTGTGCGGCCTCAGCGAGCGAGGGGCTGGAGTCATGGCGGAGAGTGGTGCCAGGGACCACTGTCCACCATGACTCCCGCCATGACTCAATCAGGCACGAGCAAGCTTCTGCCGCTGGGAAGGGAGCGGGGCCCGAGTGATGGCACCCTTCCCTCCCTCAATTGGAGGCTGGCTGGGGAAATGGCCAAAGGAGGCGGCGCTCCTGCCCTTTCTTCTTTTTCTTCGCCGCAGCCTGGCCCTTCCTCCTCCTCCTCCCCCAAGCAGCAGGAGTTCGGCAGGAGGGGGAGAAAGGGGGGGGAGAAGTTTTTCGCGGTACACCAGATGATCCATCACGGAACAGTAATGTGCCGTGGAACAGCGGTTGGGAAACACTGCTCTGAATGACTGGGTACTTCAACTTCCAGAAGCCACAGCCAGTTTGACGAATGCTCAGAGATTGTAGGAGGCAAAGCGCAAAACATCTAAGAGTCGATGGCAGAAACATACTCCATTTACCAATCCCTTTCATGCTTGCTCTGCGTACTTCAGCCCCACACGAAATTCCCTGTCAAAGTGAGAACTCCAGAGGACTCAGCAAGCATGGCAATCCTTTCCCTTAATGCACCCCATGGACAAGTCTCCGGTACTTGGCACCTGGCTGGGTTTCAGTGGCCAATTAGACAGGTCTCTCCCTTCCCAAGAGGCTGACATTCTCAGAAAGGCAATCTGGGGGGAACAGGAGGGAGCGGTAAGCAGCTTGAGTGGGTGCCTCCAAGGCTCACCTCTCAATGATGTGAATGCCCATGATGAAAGGCTGCATCTCTGGGCTCTGCGGGCAGCAGAGCCTGCACTTGGTGTGGGCGCTCAGGACGGTCCCGTCGCTTAGTGTGAACCGGTAGGATGGACTGAAGGCTGTGCCCCGCGTCATCACTGGAAAGAGAAAAAAAAGGAGGAAGGAAAGTGTGAGTGAATGGGCTTTCCATTTGCAGCCTTACTAAACTAGCACTTTGTAATAATTAGATGAGAGGCTCCTTGAAGATCTTGGGAGTCCTTGTGGACAGGAAGGTGAACATGAGACAACAATGTCATGTAACAGCTAAAAAAGCCAATGGGATTTGGGCCTGCATAAATAGGAATATAGTGTCTAGACCAAACTGCGGCCCTCCAGCTGTTTATGCCTCCAATTCCCAAAAGCTCTAATGAGCGTGTTCAATTGTGAGGAATTCTGGGTGTTGAAGGCCCAAACAGCTGGAGGGCTGCAGTTTGAGGATGCCTGGTCTAGATCCAGGGAACTCAGCCCCCCCCCCCTCTATTCTGCCTGGGTCAGACTATACCTGGAATCACACTGTGTCAAATTCTGGGCACCGCAATTGAAGGGAGATGTTGACTCTAAGCTGGAATGTGTCCAGAGCAGGGTGACTCAAAGGATCAAAGGTCTGGCGAACAAGCCCTATGAGGAGTGGCTTAAAGAGCTGGGCATGTTTATTTATTTATTTTATTTATTTAGAACATTTATATTCCGCCCTTCTCACCCCAAAGGGGACTCAGGGCAGAGCACAGCATATATACGGCAAACATTCAATGGCGGGACAAGAATTCATATACGCACACATGGACATTAAAAAAAATCTCAATAATTAAAATACACCATTTAAAACCATCTAATCTAATTGGCCTGGTAATCTTTCCCATTGCTGCTTTATTGCCCTGTCCCGAAAGCTTGGTCCCACAGCCCAGTTTTTACCATCCTTCTGGAGGACATGAGGGACGGGGCCGATTTGATCCTGCCAGGAAGGGAGTTCCATAGCTGGGGGGCAATCACTGAGAAGGCCCTGTCTCTCATCCCCGCCAATCGCGTCTGTGACAATGGCGGGACAGAGAGCAGGACCTCGGAGGAGGATCTTAATCTCCGAGATGCTTCATAGGGGGAGATGCGTTCAGACAGGTAAATTGGGCCAGGGCCATTTAGGGCTTTATAGGCCAAAGCCAGCACTTCGGATTGTGCCCGGTAGCAAACTGGCAGCCAGTGGAGCTGGCGTAACATGGGAGTTGTGTGCTCCCTGTATGCCGCCCCAGTTATTAACCTGACTGACTCTCGTTGAACTATTTGAAGCTTCCGAGCAGTCTTCAAAGGCAACCCCACGTAAAGAGTATTGCAGTAGTCTATCCTGGATGTAACAAGAGCGTGGAGCATCGTGGCCAAGTCTGACTTCCCAAGGCACGGGTGGAGCTGGCGCACAAGTTTAAACTGTGTGAAAGCTCCCCTGGCCACCGCTGTAACATGGGATTCCAGGTTCAGTGATGAGTCCAGGAGGACCCCCAAGGGGAATGTGACCCCATCCAGCACAGGCTGTGACCCTATACCCTGTTCAGCCTTGCGACTGACCAGGAGGACCTCTGTCTTGTTTGGATTCAACCTCAATTAGCTCGCCCTCATCCAGACCGTCAGAGCGGCCTGCAGAAGAGAAGGCTGAGAGGAGACAAGATGAGGGCCAGGTATAAATATGTGAGGGGACGTCATAGGGAGGAGGGAACATGCTTTCCCCCAGTTTTTATAGTAAAATTAGGTGCCATAGCATATATTCGGGTCGGCTGATACTTGTGTATATACGGTATTTAAAATAATTTTAAACGACCCTTTCCATTGGAATGATTGCTTCATGCTTTTTTACCTTCAGTAGTACGTGTTGTATATATAGTGAAAAATAACTTGTTTTTGTACTATTCACAGTACACTTATCGCAAGTGTTACGTTCAAGGACCACCCGCAATAAGTGAAAATCTGCAAAGTAGGGACGCTATATATGTACTGCCTCAGCGTGAGCGAGGCATAGGACTGCCCCATCCTAGCAGTGGCTCCGCCCACTCCTCTCTCCTCCTCCTGTCACTCACTCACTCAATCCCTTCATCTTCTCTTTCCCTTCCTCCTTCCCTGTGTCTTCTTCCCTCCATTCCCCTCTCCTTGCACACCATACTTCCCGCTGGCTCCCCCCACTAGCACATGCCTTCTTCTCCTCCTTCACCTTCTTCTCTTCCTTCACCTTCTCCCTCACGGCTCCCCCCACCTGCCTCCCTGTCAGGGAAGGAAGGAAGGAATGAAGGAAGGGAAGAAAGACCTTCTCGCCTTTCCCTTCACCGGGTGAAGAGAGAGAGAGTGAAGGAAAGGCCCTTCAAGGCTGGAGGGAAGGAGAACTGAGGAGGGAAAGCACCTTGGAGAGCGGCAGCAGCTTGGCGGGAATGGTTTAGATGCCTGCCGCATGATATATATTTAAAATTCATATTTATTAATAAACCGCAAAACAGCGAGTCTGCGAAAAGCGAACTGCGAAGTAGCGAGGGAACACTGTACATACATTTTAACTCATGCTCCTTTTGGTAATAACTCAATACATGTGAAAAACCACTCAAACTGCAAACATCTTTGGATTGGTTCTGCATTGGGAGCAGGACAAGAGCTAAATTAAATAAATAAACAAAACCAATGGGGCAAAGCAAGCCACGAACAATTTTGGCGCCTCGCCTCTTTTTGTTCTTCCTTCCTGAAGTGGCTGTCAGAGAGGCCTCTGGCTTGGCAGGCCAGCCCTATGGGCCAGGTTGCCATGGAAGTTCAGCGAGACGATGGGCAGCTGGCCGGCCTTCTATGGCCTCTGCTGGCAAACCCGTTCTGCCAGCCAGTGGGGCCACTGGCACTACTCAGCCAGGGCAGTCACTTCCTTTGGCAGCACCGTTTGCCTCCTTCGCCGGCTTTTGTGTTTTGAGCCCGGAAAGCACTTACCCAGCGACAATGGGAGTGCGTGCAAAAGAGAAGAGCCTTTTTACCTTCCTGAAATAGCTGCTTGGCATAAGATGGCTCCCTGCCCTGAGGCTGGAAGAAAGCGTAGATGCATTTCCTCACTAGATCTTCCCAGCCGGTCCGGCCTGCCGCTCTCAGCGAACTGGTGTCGATGGAAATGATTTTACCTGAGCAGAGAGGAACGGAGATTGAACGTGAAACCCAAAGGAAGAGAAATGAAGGCTGTTGGATCCAAGGCCCTGTGTCTGCTCTCTGCAGGCACTCCCACACCTTTACCATTCTGCTCTTGTTTTGATTATCCCTGAATTGCTATTCATTAAACCCTGGTTATCTCCCTGAATGCTCCATTAAGATGATGGAAAGGGTCTCGGTGTAAAAATCCCCTCATAAATAAAGCAAACAATCCTGTAGGTATGGATGTGTACATAAATATCCCAACACCGCCTGGCTCATATCTGCAGCTTAATTTACTTTCTACTATTTCTCTTGCAACTCCATAACTTGAGCCATACAGCTGTCTTATCTGTATGACTAAACCCATTCCCTTTCACTTCCCTTTCGGCTTGAATTGGTGCCCGGGGCATCTTCCCTCTCTCTTCAAACTTCCAACTCTAAAACCTCCCCTTCTGTGAATCATTGGAGTTAATGTACCAGTCCTAAAGCCTAAGGTAAAGGTTAAGGTTTCCCCTGACATTAAGTCTAGTCATGTCTGACTCTGGGGGTTGGTGCTCATCTCCATTTCTAAGCCAAAGAGCCGGCGTTGTCTATAGACATCTCAAAGGTCATGTGGCCAGCATGACTACATGGAGCGCAGTTACCTTCCTGCCAAGGCGGTACCTATTGATCTACTCACATTTGCATGTTTTCAAACTGCTGGATTGGCTAACTGTGAGAGCTCACCCCACTCCCTGGATTCAAACTGCTGATCTTTCAGTCAGCAAATTCAGCAGCTCAGCACTTCAACCCACTAGGGGCTCCTCCTAAAGTCTAAAGCAGTGGTTCTCAAACTTTTTTGGCCTACCGCCCCCTTTCCAGGAAATTTTTTACCCACCGCCCCTCTAGAAATTATTATTTTTTAAATTTAATAGCAATTAAATAGAAATATATATGTATTAATGCAGTGGTTCTCAACCTTTCTAATGCCGTGACCCCTAAATAAGGTTCCTCATGTTGTGGTGACCCCCATCCATATTTTCCTTGCTACTTCATAAATAATTTTGCTACTCTTGCTAATTCTAATCCAAATATTTAATATGCAGGTCAAAGAGAAGGGGGCAGGGTGGGGCCAAAGAAGAGAGCCGCACGACCCCTCCTAAATGGCCAATCGTTCACCGCCCCCTTAAAGGGGTTCACTGTCCCCCAAATTCCCCTGAGCCTCCCACCACCCCCTTGGATCGCCTCACCACTCACAGGGGGTGGTACTGCTCACTTTGAGAATCAGTGGTCTAAAAGAATACAATTTCTTGCTGTCCGCTCCATCCATCCAATGCTGTGGCCTCTTGGACATCAAAGTAGTTCCAAGCCAGAATGTTTGGTTCCTCCACCAAAGTGCCCTGCAATTGCTGGACAGTTCTCCACCTCACCCCACTCCCCCTGGTTTTTTGGCTATTCCCTTGGTACCTGTAGTATCTTGCTTGGTCATGAAAGATTCTGATGTGGTGGGGACAGTGGATCGAGGTAATCTTCGTGCGATGCATATCAGGCAGGACTGCAGATCTGCCAGGATCGGAAATAGAGGGACACAGAGAATGAGAACAAAGAAAGACTGGACTTATTGCTAGTGATGTGGGATATTGGCAGGAGATAGTAATAATAACAACCACCACTACCACCACCACCACCATCATCATTATCTTTATTTCTACCTCGCCTTTTTTTCCATAGGGAGTTAAGGTGGCAACCAACCACACAACCTAATAAAATGATTTTTTTTTTTTTAAAAAATAAATAAACAATTAAATATTAGTACATGGATATAGAGTAAAATACAATTAAAATGAAATAAATATAATTTATTTATTTAGTTACATCATTTCTATTCCGCCCTTCTCACCCCGCAGAGGACTCAGGGCTGATTACAATGTACATATACAGGCAACCATTCAATGCCATAGACACACGCTTTTCTTTGCGAATGAAGATTCAGGAAGGACTCATCCCATGCTTTCTACAAGCGCGTTGATGACTAAATTGGATGTGTCCTTCGAGCCTGTGCAATGGATTTTTCTGGTGGAGCGCAGCGTGCACAGAACTGGCCTCACCCTTTAAACCAAAGGTCCGTCTGCCGGGGCCTAGCAAGCTTGGACGGTGGCAGCGAGGTCCTCAGGTCGTAGGTTTGATTAGTTTCCTTCTCTTAGATGGTTGACCTTACAGGGTTAGACAAGCACCATCTGCCCGGGTTTGAATTTAAGAGTTTTCCTTCTCTTAGGATGGTTGTCAAAAGGCTAGAGAGCCCATCCTGCCCATTGATGCTCTTTGCAGACCCTTCTAGCATGGGAGGCCCTACCGGTGACTATTATGCCACCGCCAGCATAGCTCACAACTTCATTAGGGTACGCAAGCCTCTCCACCACAACAAGGGGGTGCCAATGGAGAGGATGCCATAGACACACAACATATACAGACAGACACTCAGAGGCAATTTAACATTCCAGCTTCTCGCCACCAAGGGGATCTGTCGCATTCCTTCATTCTTTTTCATGCTTCCTGGAGATTTTATGGCCTCATAAATCAGCTAAATATTTATTTATTTATTATTTATTTATTTAAAACTTTTATACCCCGGCCTTCTCACCTCCGAAGAGGGACTCAGACCGGCAAACAGCAAGTATTCAAATCTAAAAACATCATAAATTTACAATAAAATTTACAATAAAATACAATACAATAAATACATTTAAAAAGCCCTTCTCCTAAGTAAAATTAAGTCCAACTTAACCCATATATTCGGTCCGAATCAAGTGGTTAGCGACTTTAGTCGCTTCGCGATCTCCTCCTTCATTCTGCGAAGGCTTCATTGCACAGCCACATTTTCACCCGTTTCCTAAAATTCAGGAGGGAGGGGGCGGATCTAATTTCATTTGGGAGGGAATTCCACAGCCGGGGGGCCACCACAGAAAAGGCCCTGTCCCTCGTCCCCACCAGACGCGCCTGCAAAGGTGGTGGGACCGAGAGCAGGGCCTCTCCAGACGATCTTAGCACTCTTGACGGTTCATAAATTAGCCTCCCCACAAAGTGGTACCTAAATTTCCTACTTGACAGATGCAACTGTCTTTCGGGTTGCAAAGGTCGACAATGAGCTATACAATTTGGTCGAGAGCTCACCCCGACCCGGGCAGGTTTCGAACTCATGACCTTTTTGGTCAGTAAAGATCTTATGCAGCTGGCTCCCAGCCAGCTGCGCCACAGTCCCGGTGCTTAAAATTACATTTAAAACTCACCATCCAACCCACTGGCTACAGGCTTGAGTCCTTCCTGATACAGAAGTTTAACTTCTATCTTCCGGATTTCCCTAAAGTCAGAGCCCTTCCTTTCATGACTGTCATCAGAAAAATTCACTTTCCCCATAAAACTAACCTGAAAGTTGAAGACCTAAAGCTGAAGTGGGCAAAGCATGCCTTCAAGGGCTGGTTTTTTTGCCTCCTGATCCCTCCAGATCCCCCTTTTTGCTCATAAATGGCATTTCACATTGCTTGTAGGGCACCCTCTTTAACATGAAACACACATTCTTTAAGATGAAGCACGTATTCACTTTTCAAAAATGGAACCCACCCACCTGTTTTCATTCCTTTGTTCTTTATTTGTTATGGTTGGGAGAGTCTTTGGCAGCCCATGAAAGCATCCCAAGGGCAGAAAACTGGCTTCCAATGACTACCAAAGATTCGGCGTTAGTGGCATGAACTGTTCCTGGGATGTTTTCCCGGCAAGAAACAGACAAGAGGAAAAAGAGGAAAAGCAACAACAAATGTAGCTCTCGAGAGGACGCTTACATGTTTTGAGTATTTGTGTGTCTATATGAGCCATGTTGCTTAGGAGCATGCCTTTGGATGCCTTATGAAATAAAAGACAGGAGCAAAAGCCACCTCCTGTCAGCTATAGGCAAAGGATGTGCTCATAAACCTCACTGTGATTTATTTCTTCCAGTGTGTAAGCTGCAATGGATTAATTCAGCGAACGCACTGGAATGAAATGACTGCTGTGGAGAAATAAGCCCAGAGTGTTCTCTCTCTCTGGCATTACAGAACGGATCTACAGGGAAGGGATACATCACGGTCCCAATACAGAATTGGAGCTCTTGGAGTCAATGGAAGATGAGAAGGGGTGGAAATTGGGGCTGGTGATGGCCCATTTTGGGAACGTGTCCTGCCTTTTCTCTGGAAGGACCTAATGCAGGGCTGCCCAGGAAGTCGACCGCGATCGACCAGTCGATCCTGGGACTGAAGGAGGTCGATCCCAGCCGGATGGGGCGCTTCTCAGAGGGGGGCGAAGGCAGGCCGCACCAAGCCCCACCCCCTCCCCCGGCTTCGGCACTTCCAGCAGCTAGTTATGTCACCACTGGCTTGGCATTGCCATCCTCAAGCCTGGAGAAGCTGCTGGGAGCTCCGAAGCCAGAGGAGAGGGGGCGGGACTTGGCACAGCCTGGCTCTGCCCCCCTCTGGCTTCCACTCTACCAGCAGCTTTTCCAGGCTTGAGGATGGCAATGCCAAGCCAGTGGTGGCATAGCTAGCACAAGGCTGGCTTGGCACTGTCATCCTCAAGCCTGGAGAAGCTGCTGGTAGAGCTGAAGCCAGAGGGGGCGGAGCCAGGCCGTGCCAAGCCCCGCCCCCACCCCTCACCCGCCGGGAGGAGCTAGGTAGATCTTCCTGACTTGGTATTATTATAAGTAGCTCGCGTGCTGAAAAAGCTGACCTAATGGGTGGTACTCTGAGCCATCCATTTGAGTTTTCTTTAAACGCAAGCCTGAACCCCAATCGGATCACTGGAAACAACCTTTCAAAGATGCTTGTGCTTACACAACCCCAAACAGATCTTGCCAGCAATGAGAGGAGGAACCTTAACATATGGAAACAAGCAGATACACCCTATGACCTTTCCATGCGAAGGTTAACATCCTGCATTGCTTCGGTGTATCACAAACATCTGCCAGGGGACTTCTGATATAAAAACTGCTGTATTGGTTACATCCCGTATAGACTACTGCAACTCTCTCCTATGAAGACTACCTGGAAGCTGCAATTAGTCCAATGCTCGGCAGACAGACTACTAATGGGAGCGGGGTACAGGGAGCGTACAACTCCCTTGTTGCGCCAGCTCCACTGGCTGCCAATTAGCTTCCAAGCACAATTCAAAGTGCTGGTTTTAACATACAAAACCCTATACGGTTCCGGCCCAGTTTACCTGTCCGAACGGATTCTACCCTATGAACCATCAAGAGTGTTAAGATTGCCTGGAGAGGCTCTGCTCTCGGTCCCACTACCTTCGCAGGTGCAGCTGGTGTGGACGAGAGACAGAGCCTTTTCTGTGGTGGCCCCCCGGCTGTGGAATTCCCTCTCAAATGAAATTAGATCTGCCCCCTCCCTCTTGATCTTTAGGAAGCTCGTGAAAACTTGGCTGTGGAATGAGGCTTTTGCAGAATGATGGCGGAGATCGGTAATCGGTTAAAGTTATTGACCACATAATATGGACTGAATATACGGACTAATTTGGACATGATTTTATCTCGGCGAGCGGCTTTAAATGTAATTTATTTTAGATGGTGCATGTCCTTGGGGATGCCGGCGTGGAGATCGCTCCCAGAGCTGACGTCACTAGACTGACACCCATCCCCCGACGATCGTGGGACGACTGCGCAAGCGTGGTCTCCGAGCGAGGAGGAAGCGGAACGGCGCCATCCCACCCCCAGCACCACTTCCGATGATTGCCGTGGAGGAGCTCTGGGAACTGGCGCTGGGGCAGTGGAGCCCACCCAGAGTGTTGTGGGGGCGACACTGACTTCCTCTGGATACGGATCCCAGCGGTGTGAGGCCCGCTACTGACGATTCCGTTCCAGAACCGTTTGGGGAGTGGGCTTCGGGAGTTGGAGATGAACGGCAACATCACAGCCTGTAGGAGGTGAACTAGAGGCAAACGACTCCCCTATTTATTAGGGTTGAGAACTCCCTAAACCACCCGTCTGACCACCCGTCTCGTGACTTGCCCCCTTCTCCTGGAAGACCGACTCTCCTTGGAACTCAGGGTCACCCCACAAGGTTTGGAGGTCTGCCCCCTTGGATCTCGCCTTCCCTCTTGGCCCCCCCAAACATCAATGGGCCTCACCTGAACTACTGATTCTAGCCCAATTGTTGTAGTTAGTGCTGTGTGTTTGTAGCTAGTATTAGGTAATGATCTGTTTTTTTATTATATCTATATTGTAATTGTGTCATGCCACTGTTGTAAACCGCCCCGAGCCCACGGGGAGTGGCGGTCTATAAGCATGAAGTAATAATAATAAAATAATAATAATAGATGTATTTGGTAATTTTATTGTGGATGTATGATGTTTTAGATTTTTAATGTTAGCATTGAATTCTTGATGTCTGCCGGTCTGAGTCGCTCTATGGAGGTCGAGAAGATCGGGATATAAAAGTTTTAAATCAATCAATCAATCAATAATTGTAGTGCAACACTTGTGAGCCTATGGTCAACGGACATGGACAACAACCCATTGGGAAACTGCAATGTTCAACGTGTAGAGACAATGCACATGCACTACTAGGTATACCAGGCCTCCCCAAACTGTGTTCCTCCAGCTATTTGGGCCTTCAACTCACAGAATTCCTGACAATTCAACAAGCTTGTTAGGGCTTCTGGGAGTTGGAGGATCAAACAGCTGGAGGGTTGCAGTTTGAGGATGCCTGATGTATACTATAACATGCATGTTCCACAGCCTCACATGTGTAATTATGTTTTTGCTGCTTTCAACTGAATAGGAGCATTGAACAGTAAGAGCTGTTTGGCAGTGGAATATGATGTCTCGGAGTGTGGTAGAATCTCCTTCTCTGGAGGATTTTAAGAAGATGCTGGATGGCCATCTTTTGGGGGTGCTTTCATTGGGTGTTCCTGCATAGCAGGGGGCTGGAACTGGATTGCCTTCGTGGTCTTTTCCACCTCAGTGTTTCTATGATTCTAAAACAGAGACTTGCTTAAAGATGAGCTTGCAGGATCTAGGCCAAGCCTCAGGCCCCAGTTGTCCCAAGGGAGCAGGAAATGCTGCAGAGAGGCAGAAAGCCCTTCTGCAGCTGCAAGGAAAATCCCTGCAAGAGGACAGCTGAGGACACTGTCGCTCACTCCCTCCACACCAGATATGCAACACAGCATGCACTGCCTCCCTCTCCAAACAAGCCACCCTCTGCCTGTACCTTCTCCTTCCTCCTTGATCAGTTTTGGCTGGGACACGGTGAAGCACTGCATGACCTCGTAGCGCTGGCGGGCCTCCTGGTTTTCTGCGGCGGACTCATCCGGCGGCCGGGTCAGCATCCTGCAGTTGAAAGTATGGCTGTTGCGCCTGGTGGATTCTTGAGGCCAAGGGACGCCGTTGACTGCAGAGGGGAGCAGAGAAAGGAACCCAAATGAAAAACTGTGAAATCCAGTCCAGGGACTGGAAAACAGAGTCCAGGAAGTTGCAAGGAAACTGAGAATCACAATTATGCTACTCCTCAAAACAAACAAAAGCCCTTATGATCATATGGAACCATCAGATGGAAGGTGCATCTACACCAGGCATGGGCAAACTTTGGTCCTCTGGGAGTCCTGGACTTCAACTCCCACAATTCCTAACAGCTTGCAGGCTGTTAGGAATTGTAAAAATTGAAGTCCAAAACACTTGGAGAGCTAAAGTTTGCCCATGCCTGATTTACACTGTAGAATTAATAGTTTGACACTATTTATTTATTTATTTCACGATATTTATATGCCGCCCTTCTCAACCCCGAAGGGGACACAGAGCGGCTCACAAGCAAAATGCAAATAGAATAAACGATATTATTTTAACTGCCATGACCCAATGGTATGAAATCCTGGGTGTTTGTAGTTTGACATGGTCTTTCACCTTATCTGCCAACGAGTGCTGGTGTCCACCATCAAAATACTACTCCTCGGACTCTGTAGCATTGAGCCATGGTGTTAATGTGGTGTCACAACTGCATTAACTCTACCGTGTAGATGTACCCTCAGTCAAAGCCCTGGCTCATCTCATGCAAAAGGTAAGAGGCCTTTCCCCGAAAGAGATGTGTATACGGCACTGAATTTTGCCTTTGTGGGGCCATCCTGAGTCCCCTTTGGGGTGAGAAGGGCGGGGTAGAAGCACGGTAAATAAATAAATAAGTAAATAAATAAATAAATTTGTGATATTGCATATATCAAACACAACTTCTTCCTTGTGCTCTCCACGCCACTCTGACCAAGGATAACCATTACATTGTCCCATTACATTATTGAAATCACACATGAAGCTTTCAGCACAAGTTGGGGTGCTTAACAATGAAATATATGCAAACAGAGAGGAAAAATTTAATGTTTGTGCCACACAAATGTGTACAGAAAGGTGCCAGAAAAGTCTGTGCAAAGTCAGAAAACTTTATTCTTTTCTTTTTTCTTCCCTTATCTTTCCTAATTTTGCTACACAATATTGTTCTCCCACTTTACTTGGAATATTAAATTATTTTTCCTTTTTTTCTTATTACTTTAAATAACTCACAGTAAGAGGTTGGATGACACAGATCGTAAATACTGTCTCACTGGATGATATATAAAGCCTGCTCTATATTAAGATAAGAAGCATTTTGGAAACACTGGAAGCAGTGAATCTCTTATTCCTACAAACAGAGCTAGTGTGATGCAGTAGTTTGAATGTTGGGAGGAAGATTCCAGGGGATCAAGGTTCAAATCCCTACTCATAAATGGAAACACGCCGAATACTAGATGATCAATTAGAAAGAAAACATGAAATATTGCTCCAATATATGACAACTGCAGCAAGATAATGCTCAGAGATGGAAGGAATCAGTCATCCCAATGCAAAACGGATGGCTGACGAAGATTAGTGAACAAGCTGTGATAGACAAACTGATCGAGGAGAAATCTTTGATGAACTTCAAGAAATATTGGGACGTGTTTATTACTTTTTCCACAACAACAAATGGGGACAAATGTCAATGGTTGGATTTTCTGAATCAGAGGGATATAACTGAAGTAGAAGGTATGTAGTACTATCTAAAGGGAGTAGAATAACAAGGGACAGAAATCAACAATGACTGTCAGGTTCATACAAAAGTTTCTGTAAGTAAAAGTAAAAGTTTCCCCTGACATGAAGTCTAGTCGTGTCCCATTCTGGGGGATGGTGCACATCTCCATTTCTAAGCCGAAGAGCCGGCATTGTCCGTAGACACCTCCAAGGCCATGTGCCTGGCATGACTGCATGAAGCATCATTACCTTCCCACAGAAGAGGTACTTACTGATCTACTTACATTTGCATGTTTTCGAACTGCTAGCTTGACAGAAGCTGGGGCTAACAGCGGGGGCTCACCCAGCTCCCCGGATCCAAAGCGCTAACTAATCTGGCTACGGTCGTCCACGCTCTGGTCACATCCCGAACAGATTACTGCAACGTACTCTACGTGGGGCTGCCTTTGAAGACAGTTTGGAAATTGCAACTAGTCCAACTGTCGGCAGCTAGATTACTAACTGGAGCTACATACAGGGAGCGTACAACCCCCCTGTTGTGTCAGCTCCACTGGCTGCCTGTCCAATTCCGAGCTGAATTCAAAGTGCTGGTTTTGACCTTTAAAGCTCTATTCGGTTCTGGCCCAGCTTACTTGTCCGAACACACCAGCCTCTACGTCCCACCTCGTAATTTAAGATAATCCGGGGAGACCCTGCTCTCGCTCCCGCCGACTTCTCAAACGCGGTTGGTGGGGACGAGAGACAGGGCCTTCTCGGTGGTGGCTCCCCATCTGCGGAACGCACTTCCAAGTGACATACTATCAACCCCAGCGCTCCTGGCAGTCAGGAACAAAGTGAAATCTTGGCTATGGGACCAGGCGTTTGCACATTAGCACAATACAGCACTTTGGATTGATTATAATGGCAAGTTGATGGATATGGCTCAATGCTCCTATTATGGAAGGAACACTGTTTTTAACTTAAGTGAATGTATATGATGTATTAATGTTAATTGTATTTTAATGCTCAATGTTTTTGGTTTTATATTGTATTTAGACTGTGTTTCGGCACTGAATTGTTGCCTTTGTTAGGCCGCTCTGAGTCCCCTTTCGGGGGTTGAGAAGAGCGGGGTAGAAATGTTGGAAATAAATAAATAAGTTCAGCAGTTCAGCGGTTTAACCCGCTGCGCCACCCCGGGGGGTAGTTTCTGTAGTTGTGCATTTATGGTTAGGCTAGTGTGCTTATTTTTTATTTAGTTTTGTAGTATGTCATAGTGGGTAGTCAACTAGCTACTTAGTTTTAGCAATACATATCATACAAAATTGGCATTTTATTGTTTATGTTCTTTATTAGTTTTTAAATTGAATTTCGCAATAAAAATCAAACTTAAAAATTATGGAACCAATGGGGTCACCTTGGGCAAAACATCATACTCTCTCAACCTCAGAGAAAGACAATGGCAAACTTCCCCTGAATAAACCTTAAGAACTGGAGTGGTTTAAGCGTTGGACTAGGATTGCAAGAGGGTGCAAATCCCCACTCCATTATGGAAATCCTGTGGGCAAAAGTTGCATTCTCTCTTCCCGAAAGGAAAGGGATAACAAACCTGGTCCAAACATGTCAAGCCAAGACAAATCCAGGATCTCCATAAGTCAACGATTTCTCCAGACATCATTGTTTTCTAGATCCTTCCTAGTATCCTAAGTTGCAAAGCTAATGCTAACAAACACACATTTTTTTCCTGCAACACAGCCGTTTTGCAGCGGAGGTACTTGGGCTGGAATATGAGAACAGCCACATGATATGGATATGTGCTCTCACTGAGCCAGGGCCTTTCCACCATTCCCTTCTACCCTTCGATAATTACATTTGAATTGAGTACAGTAGTTCCCTTGACAACCATACTTCAAAAAAAAAATCCATGTTCAGTACAAGTAATGAATGTTCTTTGCATCCCTTTCCCCAAAGCCATATGAGA
This sequence comes from Anolis apletophallus, assembly GCA_030556195.1. Lineage (NCBI taxonomy): Eukaryota > Metazoa > Chordata > Lepidosauria > Squamata > Anolidae > Anolis > Anolis apletophallus. The sequence goes on along the minus strand of JARBWK010000003.1, from coordinate 7,975,297 downwards.
GAAATACTGTCCAGTTTTTGCAAACGAAAGGAACCTTGGATTTTACGATTCTCTACAGGAAATTGGCCGGTGTATGTGTACTTAAACGCCACGATGACATTTCACGAAACATTAAACTTCATCACTGCACAAGTGTGCGCTGTAGTAAGCCAAAATCAGTTTAAGACCTGATTAAGTGCAATATTGATTTAAACCAGCCCTATATTGAATTAGCTTAAGTCGATTTCATATTGAATGGAGCTAATTTGATACAAGCCACTATGGAATCAATGCAAAGGTAGGGTGTGCTCAGTGGCCCATGCCGGCTGGAGGGTAATGAACTCGTGAAGTCTGACTTGACCACAGTGGTCCACGCCTTAGTTACCTCTAGACTGGACTATTGTAATGCACTCTACGTGGGGCTAACCTTGAAAACAGCCCAGAAACTTCAATTGGTCCAATGTGCAGCAGCCAGATTAATAACTGGGGTGAATTACAGGAAGTGGTCAACCCCCCTGTTTAAGGAACTCCATTGGCTGCCATTTATTTTCCGGTCCCAATTCAAGGTTCAGATCACCTATAAAGCCCGAAATGGTTTGGGACCCATCTACCTTCGTGACCGCCTCTCCCCCCACAAACCTGCCCGGTCCCTTTATTCTTCGGAGGAGGCCTTCCTTTCGCCCCCTCCATTTCGCCCCCTCCGAAGTACGCCCATGAGAGAGGGGAAAGGGACATTCTGATTGGCTGTGGCGTGCATGGCGACACAGGAAGAGGCCCTCACAACGTCTTGAGATTGGCAGGAGATTTCACCCTCAATTCTCCTTCCACCTCTTCTCCGTCCTCTTCCGTCTTGTCTGCTTTGGCCCGCATGAGGGCTGCTGGTCTGAAGGGATGGTAGTGGAGACTGGCTTCATGCGTGCCGTGCTCAGCCTCCCAGAGAAGCCCACACCATGTGCCCTTTAAGAAGGGGCAGCTCCGTCCCGGGGAGGCTCTTGCACTTAAGCTGGATCCAGGTGAGTTCTCGCAGGAGGAAAGGAAGTCTCTGATCTACTTCCCTCTCTTTTCCCTCTTTGCTTCCTCCCGGCCCTTGCTTTCAGCAATTGGGGGGAAATGGAGAGGCGGCTGGGAGAGTTTGCCTGGCAGAGGAGCCCCTAAAGTTTGGGGAGGCATCGGAAAGGACATGGGTTTGGAAGGAGGAAAGGGTGATCCTTGCATTATTATATTATATGGCTCTCACTGAAATAAATTTCCAAATATTTTGCTTTCATGGCTCACTGAGTCAAAAAGGTTCCCGATCCCTGGTCTAGGGTGAAAGACCTGGAGCATTGGAAGGCTTACAATTGTGAAGTCAGTTCTAGGCTCCTCTAGCATGAAAATTAGAAGAGCTATCCAATGTGCTGAAGTCTATTCTTGAAGTAGACTGCGACCTAAAGAGGTTCACCATCTCACCTATATTGAAGCCAGCTCAAAACATCAAGCATGATAATTAAAAGAGCTATCCAATGTGCTGAAGTCTATTCTTGAAATAGACTGCAACCTAAAGAGATTCACCATCCCACCTATATTGAAGCCAGCCCAAAACATCTACAGAGTGCCAGATATCCTTGGAAGAGAAATCGAGGAAGAAGCAACTGGTCTCTCTTCCCACCACAAATTATTGCCAGTTCTCACCAACATATCTCAGGTAGTGTGCTCAGTGCGCTGCTATTGGTTCTTCTCTTACCTCCAGATTTCTGCCTGCGCAACGTCTAGTGGGTTCCTGCCCTGACAAGAGGTATCCGGAACAGCAATGAGAGTTTACTGGGTCAGTGGCTTGTCAACACATCAGGCTTTAGCTAACAGGCCATAACTCAGATAAAGGGAGGTGTGTTAAGCAAGAAGAGCCTTATCGCTGAGTCAATTAAACACAGGAGAGGTTGACAGGCCGCAGCGCTGACCTTCCTGGAGTGAAACATTGATCCATGAGCAGCAACAATCCCCTTGAGCTGTGAGCTCAGCCCACCCTGGCAGGAGGGACCTTGGCCAAAGAGCCTGTTTTGCACCTGTAGTCAGAGGCCGAGCCCCTTGGTTAGGCTTGCCCTCGGCACGCGGCGCATATTCGCTGCTTCTCAGGCTCCACAGCGGCAGAAAGGAAAGCTTTTATATCTTTTGGGGTTTCTGGTTGAGTAGTCAACCAAGGTTCTTACTGGGAATTACATTATGATGCTCTTCAGTAAGCATATTATTCAAAAAATGAGCTTAAATGCAGATTAAGCAACACGCATTTGGAATGGCAGCGAGCGAGTCGTTGGTAGGATTAAATTGGATCCTGACTGCAAAACACAGCCATCTCCTAATCCCCCCAACCATTCGCTTACATTCTCGGGTGCAGCTTGCGCCGACTCAACTCCTGCGCTTGCAGTTTGCCAAGCAGCCTGGAAGAGCTGGAAAAAGCAAAACACCTGAAGGATGGCAAAAAGGAGCTGATGGTAGGAAGAAAAGAAAAGCCCATCCTCTCCACTCAATGCTAGAGAGTTACATCCTGCTCCCATTGCCATTTTCCCGAACCAAATGAGAACGTTGCAACTTTGAAAGTCTTTCTTGACAAACAGAAGTATTTCCTCTTGCTCTTCCCTCTTTGGTTCTCTTTTTAGAGAGATAATGCAGGATATAAATAAATATCATAATATTAATTTGAGTATTTTGGTGCCCTTGGAGGAGCACACAAATCATTCAGTTGTGAAAATGTCTCATTGGACGTTATAGTTTAACTTTTAATTAATGCACTTGGGGGGAACGAGAGAGATTGGACATTTGCAAAAGAAATAGGATAATGGTCAACCAATTTTGGACTCAGACATTAGTTCACTGTTTGCAAGCTGTCTTAAATCAAGGCCACCCTTCAAGATGCCATGGAGAATTGCATTTTTTCCTATTCTAACAATCTCCAAGGCACAATTAACATATTCAATATTTTGGAAAGTTACTTCACTGGCATAATAGTAATAATAATAATAATAATAATAACAACATTTATATTCCGACCTTTTCACCTCAAAGGGGACTCAGGGCGGATTACAGATACACATACAAACAGACAATCCCTGCTGTTTATCACAGTACAGCACACACACATATTGTATGTCCCCAGTTTCCTTCAACCTGACTTGATGAGACCATTGCACTGGTTCTGTAATGACTTTGAGACAGAACAGGGAAAGAGATGGCAAAGGAAGGCCAAGTGGTTACCGAGCGATTTGGGCAAGAGGTTCTTGACGAACTCGGCGTGGTCTCCCACGTGCAAGATGCTGTAGACACTGGTGTTCATGAGTTCCTCCTGGTTGTAGCCCAAGTAGCTGGTCACATTCTCGGACACAAACACGATCCGTCCTTCGCGATTCACGACAAAGAAGAAACCATCGAGCGCCTGCAGGACCCAGAGGAAAACAGTAAACATAATCAGCAACAACAACAGATTTGGGGAGGGGGAAGTGGAGTCTTTGGGGATGTAAATACAATATTTTAAAATAAAGTACATGTATGTTCTGCTAGGCAGCTTCCTTTACTCTATAGTTCCTGAGAAGTTATAAAAGGCGCAGTCGACCATTATCTCAAACATATCTGAAACTAGACTGATAAGTTTTGTACCTGTGCATACTGAACACACCAAGGTTGTGAGTAAACCAAATATGTTATTTTTATCCACATATATTTCGTTGTTGTCTCTGGAGTGCATGATATGAAACAAGTTGCTTTACGGGAGTGTGTGTGTGTGTGTGTGTGTGTGTATGTATGTATATAGATAGATAGATAGATAGATAGATAGATAGGCCACTGAAAAACACATCTGAAGCACTGCTGCTTTTATGCACTGGCAAATCCCTGTTTTCTTAACAGATCAGCGATAACAGATTATTCAGTGTAACAACTGAAACCCATTGCCTTTTTTACACTGTGTTATATATCTAGTTGTTTTATATTGTGTTATGATGTTGTTATTTGAATTTTAATGTGCTATTTTAACTATGTTGTTTGGGCTTGTCCCAATGTAAACTGCCCCAAGTTCTTTCAGGGGAGATGGAGGTGGGGTACAAAAATAAAGTAGTTATTATTATTATTATTATTGCCTAGAATAATTATATTTGGTTGTAAACCACAAGAGAAGATTCTACTCTAAAGGATTTTTGGTTCTTCTCTGAAAGGTCATGCTTTTCTAAAAAAAAAAAATGATATCCAAATGGTGTTTTCCATAAGGCTATGAATGCCATTTTCCAAAAAGGAAGACTTGCAGGACTATGTAAGTAAGCAGTAGATCTCTGCATTTTCCATTTTCGGTTTCCTTTTTTTTTAAAAAAAAAAACTTCTTTGAAAATGACTGAGTGCATGATGTCTGCTAGACACTATGGGGGCATAGAAGAGATAAAACAGCCTTCTTTGTTTTGCCAACACTGATGGTTTCTCCTGGTTTTATTGATGCCCATTTGACATCAACCTGGCGTAGAGCTTTTCCGGTGATCGCCCCATCACTTTGGAACGCCCTCCCTCCTTACATCAGAGCCACCTGTGATCTAAAATACTTTTGCATGGCTTGTAAAATGTGGCTGTTCGAGAGGGCGTTTGGCTGAGAAACTGGTTAGATTGTTAATTGTTTTTAGATGTTTTTAGATGTTAGGTACTTTTAGATGTTTTTAGATGTTTCAGGTATCTAGCTGTGTGTTTTTACTGTTAAATCGCCCAGAGCCATCTGGGATGGGCAATTAAGAAATCCCTAAATAAATAAATAAATATAAATAAACTCAAGGCCAATGCCCACCAGACCCTTCCAAGTATTTTCAGTTGGTCATGGGAGTGTTGTGTGCCAAGTTTGGTTCAGTTCCATCATTGGTGGAGTTCAGAATGCTCTTTAATTGTAGGTGAACTACAAATCCCAGTAATCACAACTCCCAAATGACAAAATGAATCCCTCGCAACCCTACCAGTATTCAAATTTGGGCGTTTTGGGTATTTGTGCCAAATTTGGTCCAGTGAATGAAAATACATCCTGCATATCGGATATTTACATGATGATTCATAACAGTAATAAAATTACAGTTGTGAAGTAGCAACAAAATAATTTTATGGTTGGGGGTCACTACAACATGAGGAACTGTCTTAAGGGGTCGCGACATTATGAAGGTTGAGAACCACTACTTTAGTGCTTTGTTATTTATTTATTTATTATTTATGTTATTTCTATCCCGCTCATATCAGCCTGAGCAGCGTGCAAAGGCTGCACAATTTAATGCCATATAAAATATATACATTGATAAAAGCAAAAAGAACAATTACAGTGCATTTAAAAATCATAAAAACAGAGGGCAGTAAAAACAATTTTTTAAAACCCCATGTCTTCATATTCAAGTCCTTATCCGTTCCATCATCTTTGCCGTTCCTGGGTCATTTCCGATTCACGTTGTCTTGTTTATGCTGAGGTTTTGAATGCTTTCTCGAAGAGCCAAGTTTTCACTCTTTTTCGAAAGGTTAGAAGGGAGGGGGCCGATCTAATATCCCTACGCAGGGAGTTCCACAGTTTCCCTTTGTTTCAGAGGGAAGGTTTTTCTGCCGGAAGATGGGTTACACACAGACATGGGAGTCAGAGTTGGGGAGTTTTCTACCAAAGTTAGGTAACTTTCTTTTGTCTGTCTACTCCTTTGAATGAAATATATGACTTGCAACAATAAAAGCGAGTTTTTACTTTTTAAAAACCTTACTGGAGTGCCCTGTGTATTTTCTCTTGTTTCCTGTTTAATTTAATGTATAGCACTGACTCTACTCTGTGATAGACACCAAATATTTCTACAACAGCTACCAAACAACATGTGCAAAGCTGGCAACATTGGTGCCCTTCTTCTGTGCAAGTGCTAAGCAGCTAAACACCCTTTGCTTGGCTTCACACCCTTTATTTTTGACTGGACTTGCTTTTTCTCTAACCTGCTACGTTAACAAAGAAGCAATTTCCAATCAAAATGAAGCGCCGTCCCCAGATTCCTGCCAAAACTGGGCCTTGGCCTGCAGTTTCCCTGAGTCACAGCTGTTGCCTGTTGCTACGCGACCCAAGGCTTCGGCACCACATGGAAAGGGGCGGCATGCAAAGCGAGGCCAAGCAGATTCCCGTCTGTAGCGGTGAGGCACCCTCCCATTCCCTGGCTAACTTTTCGGCTGCTTCAGCACATCTCTCGGCTTCGCCATGATGCTGGGTGCTGCGTGTGCCTTTAAAGCATTTGGAAAGGGGAAAAGGCAGCATGAATAAACCAAGCAGGATATACAGCAGGCAAAAGGAACTGAGGGAGTCAACAGCTCAGAAACCATGTCAGCCGTAAATCAATCACAGTTCCATTAACACAGCAGCCGGCCTGATGCCTAATCAGCGTGCCTCCGGTCCTGAATAATCCTGCCTCTCTCCCGAGCATCCTCAAGCGCAGAGCCATGGAAATTAGCAGCGTTGGCCTTTGATAGGTGGCAGGGCGCAGGGTTCACAAGGAGTAACCAGCTAATGAGCCACGCAAGGCATTTCCAAAAGGCAGCTCCCTCGGGGATAATGTGACATTTCCGCAGCAATTGCCAGGTTCCACCTTCCTCTGCCCCGCAGAACGAAAAAAAGAGCAATACAGCCTTCTGATCCTTGAATTACAGTGGAAGGCAAAAAGCAGAGCTTCTGAAAGAGGGGAGTACATCTTGATAATTTGTGAAGCGTTCCAAACACAACAGCCAGCATAATGTAATGGCTTGAGTTTAGGAGATCTGGGTTTGAATATCCCACTACCCATAGAACTCACTTGCCAAATTTGGGCAAATTACATGCTCTCAGCCACAAATGACGGCAATAAGCTAAACTTCTCTGGAAAAAAATATCCCTGACCTGTGACCATGGCTCAAATCACGGCTCAGCCAAGGAAATCTTGGGCGAGGCATATTCTCTCAGCCTCAGAGGGAGATACTACCAACTCCTCTCTTTGAACAAACCTTGCTGTGATAAATTTGCATTAGCTTTGTTGGAAACTAACTTGCATGTTGAAATGCATGTTGAAATGCCTCTCTTGTCTCCATATTTCTGTGTTACCTCACTTCCTTGCCTGTCAGTTGTATGACCCTTAATTGTGGGGTCCCCCAAGGGGCTATCCTCTCTCCTCTATTATTTAACATCTATATGCGTCCACTTGCCCAGCTGGTGCGTAGTTTCGGTCTGGAGTGTCATCAGTACGCTGATGACACCCAGTTGGTGCTGAGGATGGAAGGCCGGCCGGACTCTGTACCTGATTATTTCCATCAGTGCCTGGAAGCCGTGACTGGATGGCTATGAGCCAGCAGGTTGAAGGTGAACCCGTCGAAGACGGAGGTCCTGTGGCTGGGTCGTCCCGAGGGGGGGGGGGAGCTCCGGTTGCCAATAATGGACAGCGAGGTGGTTAGTCCGTTGCCGCTGGTTAAAAGCCTGGGGGTCTCCACCGTGAGCAGAGCAGCGTTTTTCTATCTGCGCCAGGCGAGGCGGCTGGCGCCCTACCTTTCCGGTGACAACCTAGCCGCGGTAATCCAGGCCACGGTCATCTTGAGACTGGACTACTGTAACACCCTTTACATTGGCCTTCCTTTGTCGGTAATCCGGAAACTGAAGATGGTGCAAAACGCTGCGGCTCGACTGCTGGCTGGAGTGACACTAATATGCCACATCACACCAGTCCTCCAGCGTTTGCACAGGCTTCCCATCGCGTACCGGATTGCCTTCAAAGTGCTGGTGTTAACCTTTAAGGCCTTGCATGGTCTGGGGACAGTGTATCTGAAGGACCGCCTCTCCCTGCACGTTCCCCAGAGACCACTACGGTCCATGGACCAAAGCCTATTGGAGGTTCCATCACTCAAGATTTGCCGACTGTCATCGACTCGGCAGCACACCTTTTCTGTAGTAGCGCCTACCCTGTGGAACGCCCTCCCGGCAGAAGCACAAGCAATAATGGAGTTACAGGCCTTCAGGAGGGCCTGTAAGACAACCCTGTTCCGCCAGGCGTTTAATCTCTAAGGTTGTGCTTTCCATTCTGGTCCTAATCTGTTTTTATTCTGTTTTTAACTACGTTGCGTTGTGTATTCATTGTTGTGAACCACCCTGAGCCTTTTTGGGAAGGGTGGTATATAAATCAAAATAATAAAATAAATAAATAAATAAAAAAAAATGATACCCTCAATTAACATTTGCATGGGGCTTTGGGGATCTTCTAGAGTAGAAGGTGCTTGTGCTGCAGGTCAGGTACACAGTCCTTTTGAAGTCAAAGGTTATAAAAGAGAGGTGTTCCCCTTTGTTTCCCCGCTAGTTGTCTCGGAAGAAGTTCCTTAGAAGAGTGACTGTCATCCATTCAAGCAGGTAGATTGCATGCCGCATGCCCTGACTTCTTAGGCCTATGCTCAAGCTGAGAAATCTATCCTTTACTATCTATTTTTTGGGTTATCTCCAATGAAGTGAAGCTGTACCTGTGCGATCCCTTTTACACAAGTTTTTGTGAGTCAACTATTTTAATTACATCAACCATTTGATGTGGAGTCTTTTGTTTTCTGGCGTACTGAATATATATGCATTTGCATGCTAAGGGGGTGCTGTGATCAATCATTAAGAAAGCTTTGACTCTGCCTGTATCTTATTTACAAAGGAAGCAATACTACAATTCTTTTTAGCCTCTGCTCATCCGTTGTGTTTTATTCTGCTAGGTATGGTAAAGGTTTTCCCCTGACATTAAGTCCAGTCGTGTCCGACTCTGGGGGTTGGTGTTCATCTTCATTTCTAAGCCAAAGAGCTGGCATTGTCTGTAGACATCTCCAAGGTCATGTGGCCGGCATGACTGCATGGAGCGATGATATCTTCCCGCCAGAACGGTACCTATTGATCTACTCACATTTGCATGTTTTCAAACTGCCAGGTTGGCAGAAGCCTGGGTTCACCCCGGATTCGAACCTGCAACCTTTCAGTCAACAAGCTCAGCAGCTCAGCAGTTTAACCTGCTGCGTCCCCGGGGGCTCCTTTGCTCTGCTAATATTATGATGAAAAGGAAGGCTAAACTTTCCCAAACGGATTAGTTTGTCTCTGGTCAAATGTCCGAGCCCTTCCACATATCTTGCATTTACATATCTAACAAGCTTGTTTCTAGAAACTACAGGCAGCAAGCCATTCAGTGGTCCATAGGAACGGAGGTGAGACAACAGGAAGTGAGTGAAATCTACCCCGAGAATGGGAAATTCACTTTTGGAAGAGTTCTCATGAAGATTTATCCCCAATCCTTGTTTCCACAACAAGCCACAGTGGTCCATACTCTTGTTACATCCCGGATAGATTACTGCAACACACTCTATGTGGGGCTGCCTTTGAAGACTGTTCAGAAACTTCAACTAGTCCAACAGGTGGCAGCCAGGTTACTTACTGGAGCGTCATACAGGGAGCATACCACCCTGCTGTTTTGTCAGCTCCACCGGCTACCTGTCCAATTCCGAGCACAATTCAAAGTGATGGTTTTGACCTTTAAAGCCCTATATTGTTCTGGCCCAGCTTACTTGTCCGAACTTATGTCCCATCTCGAAATTTACGATCTTCCAGGGAGGCCCTGCTCTCGATTCCACCTTTGTTGCAAATACGTTTGGTGGGGACGAGAGACAGGACCTTCTTGGTGGTGGCCCCTCGCCTGTGGAACTTCCTCCCTCCTTTCCTTTAGGAAGAAGTTGAAGACGTGGCTATGGGACCAGGCATTTGGTTAGGCAGTGGGATAGCAGTCAGTAAAATGATGACAAGATATAGAAACGGACTGTGGACTGACTTCGGATTAAGTGGTGACTGTAGAACTTGGACTATTTGCACTTTGAAATGGTTTTTAATCTGTTGAATGTTGTTATTTTATTATTAATTTTTGTTTTTATGGATTGTATATGTGGGGCATCGAATTGCTGCCGATGTAAGCCGCCCTGAGTCCCCCTTCGGGGGTAGGGAAGGGCGGGGTACAAATCCTCAAAATTAATAAATAATAAATAAAGACGAATTTCAAAATCCAATGATCACAGGGAGAGAAAGTGAGGTGGAATGGAGGGGCACAGACAGCAAAACACACACCACCAAAGTGTTAACCCTTCCCTATGTTATCCAAAGCATGCATGTGTGTGTGTGTGTATGTGTGTGTTTGTGTACATATGCATATACATACATACATATACATACACACACACACATATATATGTATATGGCTGGAGTTACACTTTAAAATGCACCTGCTTCAACTTACATACAAATTTAGTGCAAACCTACAGATCCTATCTTGTTCATAACTTGGGGACTGCCTATTGTCGGAAACACATAACAGCCAAAAGGAGAAGTCTGAAGTTCTGCAAGCCCCAATGTCTATTAAACAAATATGGAAGGACGAAACCTCCCTGATGCTCGAAAGGCTGTGGCAATGCAAGCAGAGAAAAGCCTTTTCCCGTGGCGCAGGGCAGTGGAGAGCAGCTGCCTCCTGAAGCACATACCTCCAGAAGGAGAGGCCCCAGGGATTCCTTCTCAATCACTCCTTGGCTGCTGGACGAGATATCGGATTTCTGGACATCATCATCAGCTGTTTTTTCTGCAACACAGAAAAACCACACTTTTTAGCCACAGAGAATTCACTTTCATTTTTGAGCACCTCTGTGCTCTTCTGAAAGGGTCTGTACAGAAAGCAGAACAAGCGCCAGGAAGGTTGGCAACTAAGATTTATGCTGAGGGACAAATGAGAAAAGAAACCGAGAAGAAAGAAACACATGGGAAGACTGAAGCACAATAAGGCTTTCTGTTCACAGCCAGGGCCAATCTGCACTGAGAAACAAGGATGGCAGCTCCCTTGGAAAAGATCTCAGCAAGTGAGGCTGAGACACAGAGAGAGACAGGGAGAGAAAGGCAAATAAAATAAAAATAAAGCAAGGAGAGATGTTGAAGTCTCAGAGCAGCAGTGGTTCTGAGGACAAAATGGGCACAAAGTGATATGTCAAGTTGGACTCATATTTCAGGATAGGGATTTTGCTTACCAGATTTCACAAAGTGAGACGAAGAGGGAATTTTGTCCACAAACTGACTGCCTAACCTCATCCTTTTGTACCTTCTTAGGGAGAGGCTCAGGAGCACAGGATGGTTTTGGTTGACTCCAGGGCAGGGGCGGATCTTAGTGGAGGCAAATTAAGCGGCTGCCTCAGGTCGCCACGTGGCCAAAGGGCACATCCAGGGCCGGGCGCCACGCCGCCAGGGATGCCGGCAGGGTGGGAGGAAGGCTTGTGCAGGGCAAGAGAGGAGGAGGCCGAGGTGCGCCCCTTTCCCTTCTCCCTGCCTCACCCTGTGCCCTGCGCGCGCCTTATCCCTCACCCTGCGCATGTCTTTCCTCCCCTGCCGAAGATGCCTTGCGCAGGGCGATATAGAAGGGGGCAGAGGCACCCACCTTTCCCGTCTCCCTTGCCCCCCCCCCATGCGTCGTCTCCTCCCTCTGTTGCCGCTGCTGCCGCCGGTGCACATGAGGCAAGGGAGGAGGCCACGTGGGTGCCCTTACCTGTGGGCCGGGAACAGGACTAAGTGGCCAGATGAGCCTGCCAGCCAGAAAGCACCTAGCCCAACCCCCGGGCCCTTGCTCCCGAAATTAGCCTAGACCTGATACACACACATATATACATACACACAACAAGAGAATAGGAAGAGGGGAGGGGAAAGGGTGAGAAGGGAGGAAGGGGAAGGTAAGAAGGGGAAAGGGAATAGGAAGGGGGCAAGGAAAAGGGTGAGGAGGAAGGAAGGATGGGGAATGTACAGACCCACACAAAGAATAGGAAGAGGTGAGGGAAAAGGGTGAGGGCCCTTCCACACAGACCTATATCCCACAATATCTGCTTTGAATATCCACACTAAGATAATGTGGGATGTTCTGCCTTGATATTCTGGGGTATAGGGCTGAGAAGGAAGGAAGGGGAATAGATATAGACACACACACACACAAAGAGAATAGGAATAGAGCAGGGGAAATGGTGGGAAGGAAGGGATATATATATATATATATATATATATATATATATATATATATATATATATATATGGGGCTTGCGCCAACTTCAGCCCTCCATGTGTTTTGGACTTCAACTCCCACAATTCCAAACAGTCAGTAGGAAGTCCAAAATACCTGGAGGGCCAAAATTTGTCTATGCACCCAATCCACACACACACACACACATATATCTCAGTGATTGGTTGGGGGGCGCTAAAATACTGTTCGCTTACCATTTAAAATTACCTAGGTCTGGCCGTGCTCCAGGGTGAAAGTGGTAATAGATTAAACTCTAATAAAATCACAGAAGAGACCACAAGGGCCATGTAGTCCAACCACCTTCTGTCCCACAGGAAGACACAATCCAAGCCCTCTCAGCAGATGAACATCCAGCCTGTTAAAAACCTCCAAGGAAGGAGGCTCTACCGGAGTACCGGGAAACATATTCCATTGCTGAACTACTCTAGTAAAGGTAAAGGTTTTCCCCTGACATTATTAAGTCCAGTCATGACCAACTCCGGGGGTTGGTGCTCATCTCCATTTCTAAGCCAAAGAGCCAGCATTGTCCATAGACACCTCCAATGTCATGTGGCCGGTATGACTGTATGAAGTGCTGTTACACACATTTGCATGTTTTTTTAAAAAAGTATTTTTATTAAGGTATTTCATACAATAAAATAAACAACACCAAAAACATACAAAATCACCTCCTCTTAACATCAAAACATTATCTAATCCCTACTTCACATCCAATACGGAGCACTCAACTTTAAAAAAGGCCAAATACACACACTCACACATCCACATACAAAATCTTCTTAAGCTATTCATTTGATTTATATTATCCTTGTTATATCTTTCTCTCCAGCAGTAATCAATAATCTTATCCTTCTCATTTCAATTTCTCTCATCAATATCCTTTGTTCTTAACCATTATTTTTCATATAGTCCTCCAGGACCTTCCAACCAGTCTTTCTCATTCATTTTCCATTATTTTGTCTCAGCCAAAAAGTCAGATCATCCATATTTTTGATTTCCATTATTTTGTCCAACCATTGTGTCTTTAAGGGAATCATTTCTTGTTTCCAAAATTTGGCGAAAGTAATTCTAGCCACTGTCGCAAAATACGTAAATCGTTTCTCAATATTAACATCTTTAAATATATCAGAATCAAACATTCCTAATATGTACATTTTTGGTTTCATTGGGAAATTAATTTCTATTTTTTTTACATTCCATATGTATCATTTCCCAATATTCGGCAGTTTTATTGCAAGACCACCACATTTGGTAGAAAGGCCCTTCATGATGTTTACACTTGCATGTTTTTGAACTGCTAGGTTGGCAGAAGCTGGGGCTGACAGCAGGAGCTCCTGCCACTCCCAGGATTCAAACATGTGACCTTTCGGTCAACAAGTTCAGCAGCTCAGCGCTTTAATATACGTTCCCCCCTCCCCTCAGGGAAAGTTTTGTTCTATAACCCCGTTCTCTCCTTTACAAATAATCTGTTACTCCTTATCTCACCCCTGAGTTTTTAACTTTTTGTCCTGCACATGCGGCCCACCCATTGTTTTTGTGATTATGGTTATTGATTTTAAACTGCTCAATGTATTCTTGTGTTGTTATGGAATTATGATGTTGTTATTTGTTACTTTGTATATTTTGTTTTTATTCTGTTGTTCGGGCTTGGCCCCATGCAAGCTGCCCAGAGTCCCCATTGGTGGCGGGGTATAAATAAAGATTATTATTATTATTATTTAACCCACTACGCCACTGGGGGCTCCTTGAACTGCTAACCATCAGCAAGTTTACCCTAATGTTTGACTCCATTGCTCCATTGTCTCTTAGCCTGTAGAGCAGTGTTTCCCAACCGGTGTGCCGTGGCACACTAGTGAGCCATGAGAGATCATCAGGTGTGCCGTGGGAAATTACAGTGTAGAAAGAGAGAGAGAGAGAGAGCCTAGCAGGAAACTTCAGGCAGCGGAAATGAGGCTTCCCTGGCCGAAGCAGCAATGCCAGCCAGCCTTGCTACAGTCAGGGAGAGCCCTCAGTGTCCAGAACTTTCCTCCCTCCCTCCTCTCTCTCTCCTTCCCTTCCCTTCCCTTCCCTTCCCTTCCCTTCCCTTCCCTTCCCTTCCCTTCCCTTCCCTTCCCTTCCCTTCCCTTCCCTTCCCTTCCCTTCCCTTCCCTTCCCTTCCCTTCCCTTCCCTCCTTCCCTCCCTCTGCGCGCCAAGGGCTACCTGGCCAGGCTGCGGCTCCTCCTGCTTCCTGGCTCCTGTGTGCGCTTCTGCCCTCCTCCCCTCCGGCAGCAAGGAGGAGGAGAGGGAGGAGGAGTCCACGGGATCTGCCCCAGTACGACCCCGCTCCCGCAGGCTCAAGACAAGGGTTTCTGCCCTCTAGCGGCAGAAAGTCTAGCCCCTCCGCGCCGGGGGAAAGGATCAACCCCTCATCTCCTGGCCTCTCCTGGCTGGGCTCCGGGTTCGCTGCAGAGCAGAGCAGAGCAGAGGCCGGGATGCGCAGCTCCACAGCCCAGCTTGGTTCCTTCCCGATCTGCCCCCAAGGCGACAGCAGGGAAGCCGAAGGGACGCGCGGGGGGGGGGGGCTGAACCCCTTCGGGAAGGAGAACTGGGGGTAGCGATGGCTGCGAGCCTCCGTCGCAGTTTGTTCCATGGCTCGGAGCCACCCCGTGTGCTCAATTCCTATTCATCCTGCTCAGCCGAGCCCACGTGCGCTTCGGCCACTCAGTGCAGCCCTCCCCTGCAGGAAGGTGACGGGCCACCTGCACGTGGGCCTCCCAGGGGAAGGCAGGGGGTTTGGTGGAAGCAGCGGTGTCATGAGGGGGGAGGGTGACGGTTAGTAAAATGACAGAGTGTCATTTTGTGTCAAAAAAGGTTGAAAACCACTACTCTAGAGCACGAGGAAACAAGTTTATCCCTTCCTCAATGAGATCCTGTCTCCGGGTTCATTAGGTATTCTCCTCTCTTTTTGTGGGTGCCTGCACCTATGTTGAAGGGGGGAGAGAAAGGTGGGGAGGGATGCAGAGCCTTGTCGACAGCTAAGAGATGGACAGGAGGGATATATTTTTGTGCTGTCCAGTTCTACGGCTGAGTTCATAAAGGCACAGCTGTCCACAGCCTCTGACTTGACTTCCAGCTGCTCATTTGAGTGCATTCTGTACATGCTGAGAGAGAAAGAGAGGCCAGTCTAGGGGAGAGGATAGACCGAGAATGCGTACATAAGAAGCAGGCACAACGCACAACGCAGGACAAAAGACAGGAACACAACTGAGGATAGCACAAGTCACAGGCAGACCTTGCTGTCTCTCCTCCTGCTCCCACCCCAACTTCACCGGTTCCCTACTTAAGAGCAAGGCATCAGTTTTCAATCTAATCCTTTAATTGGTCTGTGGAATCCTTCTCCAACTTTAGCAAAATAGTTTCATAGAGCACTTCCAAGCCTGTTATTCGGTAGGATTAACTGGCGGAAAGAGGCGCCATGGCCCTTGTGCCTGGAAGCCCTTTCCGTCTCCCAGTGCAAGGGAAGCGGGGCATTCAGACACATTTCTTTGCAGGAGAAACCAAAAATGAAATGTCTCCACTCTGCAAAACCAGGCCTCCGATGCAACTTAACACCTTGATTTACTTTTAAAACGTATGAACACTTTAAGAAGCTCTTTGGCACATTCTCAGTTGCCTCCAGACCTGGCTAGAGGTCAACAGGTTATGGCCCCTGACCCCAAAGCTGATCTCCGAGGCCAAGCACCAGACCATTGCTCTGCAAACAATACGATACGGAGACCTTCCACTGGCTTTTCTCAGCTGACTCTAAAAATAACCAAAGGGTCTCTAAGTCAACACTCTTCAAGGTCTACCTTCAACTACTGGCACCAACTAAATAAGACCCACTGAATCAGTGGGGACTTGGGAAGCCAACACATATGAACTTTCACTAAGGCATGGATGTGTTTGTCTTTGAGTTACTTCAAGCCACACTGATGTTTGAACACCATGTGTTCCTTTGTTTCTTCTTTCCTCCCACCCTGAAAATGGGAATCAAGGTAGTCTATAAAAAACACATACAAAACATAGAAATATACAACTGAACACCTATGAAAAAAAATATTGCTAAAATACTGCTGCCTACAGAACAAAAAACAATGTATTGAAGAGACAAAGTAAAAAAGGAAACTGAACAGTAAATAAAGAGTTACCAAAATCTTCTATAACCAGTTCCTGAGAGACTGTTGGATGATAGATGTTTTAATTAACTCATGGAAGGATAGCCAAGAAGGAGTTTCCAAGCCTGGAAACAGCCCCTGAGAAAGCCCTCTCCATGGGTTAGAACAGGGCTTCCAACTGGCGGCCCGGGGGCCGTATACGGCCCCCCAGTCCCTTCCCTCCGCCCCCCCTAAGCTTTTTAATAAAAAATAAAAATTGAAAAAATAAAATAAATAATAAAAATAAAATAAAAATACCTACTTCCGGGTTCGAGCAAGTATCACGAGAATACGTAATCCACACGGGATTTCGCTGTCAACGCGAGATCACGCTGGCATTGACAGCGAAATCCCGTGTGGATTGCGTATTCTCGCGATACTCTTTGGCTACTCTACTACTGGATCGCTGAGGCCCACAGATGCGATTAGGACCTTCTTCGACTCAGTCGGTTGTCGCCTCTCTCGTCGTCTGGGTACTCCTGGATCCTGCGCGTTTGGAAAAGGTAGGCCGAAGCAGGGGGCTCCTCAGGGGGCTCCTCATTCCCTCCCCCCATCTCCCCTCATGTATTAAATATAAAATTAAATATATTTAAAGATGAAATAAGGGAGATGGGATACATTAAGGGGGGAGGGGAGGTTGGAATTAAATATATTTAATATTAAATTAAAATAAGGGGAAAGGGGAGGATGGAATTAAATATTTTTAATATTAAATTAAAATAATTTAATATCTTATCCCTGCATTTTATCTCAGTAAAAGATTATATTTGACTGTATGGATGCCCCTTTTGAATGCCCATCCTGCATTTAATGTTAGTAAAAGATTATATTTGACTGTATGGATGCCCCTTTTGAATGCCCACCCTGCATTTTATCTCAGTAAAAGATTATATTTGACTGTATGCATGCAGGGGCGGGTGGAGCCTGGGGAGAGGGCGGAGCCGGGGGCGGGGGCGGAGCAGACCCTATGGGCCCCCAGGTCATCAGTGACTGGAATTCAGGCCCCTGGGCCGGTAGAAGTTGGACAGCCCTGGGTTAGAATAATAGAACCATAGTGTTGGAAGTGACCTCGTGGGCCATCTAGTCCAACCCTATTCTGCCAAGAAGTAGGAAAATTGCATTCAAAGCAACCCTGACAGATGGCCATCCAGCCTCTACTTCGAAGCCTCTAAAGAAGGAGGCTCCACCACACTCCGGGGCAGAGAGTTCCACTGCTGAACGGCTCTCACAGTCAGGAAGTTCTTCCTAATGTTCAGATGGAATCTCCTTTCTTGTAGTTTGAAGCCATGATACGGCTATGAAGCTGGTGGGACCAAGGGAAGGGCTAGGGTTAGGCTCAAATAGCAAGACATGGTCCTTAGAAAGCCATAGAAAACCCAGAGAAACAACTTGATCCAAAGAAGGTCCAGGGCAAAGGAAGAGCCTCTTGGGTTGCGCCTCTTCAGGACCTACCATATTTGCCGGCATATAAGACGACTAGGCGTATAAGACGACCCCCAACTTATCCAGTTAAAATATAGAGTTTGGGATATATTCACCGTATAAGACTACCCCCCTTTCAACGAACACCAAATAAAAATGTTAAAAGCATCAGATTTGATTTCAATATGGTAATTTTCCTATTTCTGTACCTTCTTCTCTGCCTCTCAGATCTCGCACCTGCACCGTTTCACTGCAGTCTTCAGGAACGAGATCTGAGAGGCAGAGGAGGAGGTTCAGTAATAGGATACAAGGGCAGGCCAGTGTTTTTCTGGGCCCAGAGCCACTCTATCTCTTTTTTCCATGCCCCGTGCACCCCGGACGCCTGCAGCTTGCTCCACCCTTCACTTACACCTTCCTGGTGAGGCGCCCCTTCACTTCACCATCGGGACCGCATTAAGTCCACGAATCCTGATGAATGGATATTCTTCTCCCGTACTTGTACAGCGTTGCCCTTAATGCTTTCATACAGTCACTGCATACGCCAGGGACACCGCCACTGCCATTTTTGAGCTCCATATGCGGCAACCACAGATTCTCCAATCCAGATTGGAAGTTTCAGCACCCACTCTATAAGACGACTCCCGGCGTATAAGACGACTCCTGGTGTATAAATCGCCTCCCGCATATTAGACAACTTCCACGTATAAGACAACCCCTGAGTTTTGAGAATCCTGTCCATACCCTTGTGTTTTTACATATCCAAACTGTTTCATGTGTATTTTATTGTTTTATGTAAACCGCCCCGAGCCTGCAGGGAGGAGTGGTATATAAAAGTGAATAATTAATAAATAAATGAAATTTAAAAAATTATTGGGTTAAAAAGTAGTCTTATACACCAGAAAGTACGGTACTCATCAGCCTTGGCAGGTCTGTATCTTCTCAAGGGGATCCGATTGCTGAAGGAGGAACGGTGAAGGTGCTGCTTTTTCATTGCTTTTTCCATTGCATCCCATTCTGTTTGCTGCACCAATGAAGTGCTGGACAACAAAAAAAGGAGGCGCAGGAAGGGTTCAACGCATGCGAAAGGCAACGTAAGAAATCAGCCATAAAAAGCTGAGGCTGAGAGCAAGGTAAGCATTTTCCAACCCAAGACAGTTGCTCTGAAGATGATGAATGGGTGGCGAGAAGGTGCCCAGAGCGAAGCTGGCACCGTGAAAGAAGATCCCAGGAACACTCCAGCACTGGGAGCTGCTTCCCCAGGGCTTTATGAGAAAAGAAATGAAAAACAGAAAGCTTTTGATGCAGCTCAAGGAAGCCTTCTGAAAAAGCAGCCTTGCTTCAAATCAGCCGGAAACGCAGCAGGATGCTTTCAAGGCCCTTTACAAAGAAATTGTTTCAGATCACAACAAAGGAGAGAGGAAAGTGGTTGGCTGGCTGGTGCCTCTCAGTGTAAATTATAGTCACACATCCTTCCTCCAGCCCCATTAAATCTAGGCTTCTATCGCTGGCTCTGGGAATTTCTCCCCCAAGAACCCAGAGGGTGATTCTCCCCAAGGCTTCCTCTTCTTCGTCCTGGAAAGAAGGGAGGAGCGGAGTGCCATCCGCAGGGTTCCGTCCTGGGCCCGGTCCTGTTCAGGATCTTTATTAATGACTTAGATGAAGGGTTGGAAGGCAGGATCATCAAGTTTGCAGACGACGCCAAATTGGAAGGGAGAGCCAATATTCCAGAAGACAGGAACAGAATTCAAAACGATCTTAACAGGTTAGACCAGGGGTGCTCACACTTTTTCAGCATGTGAGCTACTCTTAAAGCAACCAAGTCCAAAAGATCTACCTGCCCCCACCGCCGCACGCTCCCGCGCGCTCCTGCCGCCGCACATGCTCCTGCTGCTGTTTTCCGCCCGCGCAGCGCTTCTTCCGCCTGTGGGGCATTGCAGGAAGGAGAAAGCACGAGGCGGGCATCCAGAGGGAGCGCTCCGCCCTGCCTGTCTCCCTCCAGAGGCCCCACCTCGTGCTTCCTCCTTCCGACAATGCCCCGCAGGCGAAAGAAGCACCGCAAGAGCGGAAGCCAGCAGCAGGAGCGCACGTGCACGGAGGGGGTGTGCGCACATGGCAGGAGCACCCCATCCGGCTGCTGAGGCCCGAAGATAACCTGGAAGAGGGCTGAAGATCAACTAGTAGCTCCCGAGCTACCTAATGAGCACCCCTGGGTTAGAGAGATGGGCCAAAACTAACAAAATGAAGTTCACCAGTGACAAATGCAAGATACTCCACTTAAACAGGAAAAATGAAATGCAAAGATACAGAATGGGGATATATGGCTCCAGGGCAGTATGTGTGAAAAAGATCTTGGGGTCCTCGTGGGCAACAAGTTAAACATGCAGCGGAAAAAAGCCAATGGGATGTTGGCCTGCATCAATAGGAGTCTAGTGTCTAGATCCAGGGAAGTCATGCTACCCCTCTATTCTGCCTTGGTTAGACCACACCTGGAATATTGTGTCCAATTCTGGGCACCACAATTGAAAGGAGATGTTGACACAGTGGAATGTGGTCCCTCTGTAGACTTTATCCACAGCTGCATGGTATCCGGTAGACTCCTGCAAAGGTGAGAGGATCCCTCTTGTTCTTTACTGAATGTAGCATTTGTTGGATTTTCTTAGTGCGTCTATAGATAGTTTGTAGGTTGTGTTTCCTCATCAGCTTCCCTGTGTCGTCAGTGGTTCTCTTAATGCCTTGCTCTTCTGATGACTTTGGCTTATCAGGGAGGCCATTTGGCAATGGCTTGAAGATGTTACCAGGGGAAAAGGTTCCTGATGCTGGCATGCTTCTGGGATTTCTTTCATGGTCCAGCCTAGATCTGGTCGACTTCTATATTTTGCATCTTGCCTTATTTCTACATTTATTTACAATTTATATATTTACAGTATTTATATTCCACCCTTCTCACCCCACAGGGAACTCAGGGTGGATTACAATGTACACATACATGGCAAACATTCAATACCATAGACACACATCACATATAGACAGATAGTCAGAGGCTATTTAACTTTTTTCTGGCCACCAGGGGAGCTGTCGCTTCGACACTGATCAAGTACTTTCCGCATTTCCCGCATGCTTTTTGCTGGAGATTTATCTATGGCCTCGTAAATTTGTTAAGTTAGCCTCCCCACACATAGGTGGTACCTAATTTTCCTACTTGACAGATGCAACTGTCTTTTGGGTTGCAAAGGTCGACAACAAGCTACACAAAATTGGCCGGAAGCTCACTCCGACCCGGGCTGGCTTCGAACTCATGACCTTTCGGTCAGTAGTGATCTTAATGCAGCTGACACCCAGCCAGCTATGCCACAGTCCCGGTGCTTGCATTCAAAGCACCCCTGACAGATGGCTATCCAGCCTCTGTTTAAAAGCCTCCAAAGAAGGAGCCTCCACCAGTCTGGGGCAGAGAGTTCCACTGCTTAACAGCTCTCACAGTCCCGGTACATACAGGTCCCGATGTGAGGGGAATGCGGAAAGTACTTTATCAGTGTCGCAGATGGATGGTGAAGCGACAGCACCCCTGGTGGCCAGATGTTGGAATGTCAAATAGCCTCTATCTGTCTATATGTATTGTGTGTCTATGCCATTGAACCATTTCCCAATGGTGAAATATCCACTTTAGGTGTGAATTTCAAATTAGTAGTCCAAAGCTATCTCGAGTTATGGCTCAGTATCCTTGAAGTAACTGGCTTGACCCGGAAGGAGCTGGGGGTGGCAACGGTCGACAGGGAGCTCTGGCATGGGCTCGTCCAGGAGGTCACGAAGTGTCGGAAGACTGAATGAATAAACAACAACCTTAGAGAGCTCATCTGACGTTTGGACTAAAACCTAGGAGAGATTCTGCTCTTCAGACAACAAGACATCACCATCAGAAGCCCTTGCCTGGGGCTAACTATTTTTCCTATATACCAAGGGACTGGGGAGACAAAGGCACGGCGGCTCTCTCAAGGCACGGCTTTGATTTTTTAAAAAGTTAATTAAAATCAGATGCAATAGACTGGTGTGACCATCCATCAAGGACTTGACACACAGTTCATTAGCACTCAGCAAGGAATTACGTATTTAGTGCAGCATCAGCCCTGGGAAAGAAGAAGCAGGAGAAAAGCACACTCCCTTCTTGGCAGGAGGATGGAGAGTGGGTCTTTGGAGGGATCAATGCAGTGTTTCCCAACCAGTGTGCCGCGGCACACTAGTGTGCCGTGAGCGATCATCAGGTGTGCCGTGGGAAATTGGAACCTCCAATACCCTTACTTATTAAAGGAGTGTCGCTACGTCACAGTACAAAATGCACAATTAATCATACATAATCATACGCAAAAAACACATTCAAAGTACCCAATCCTGCTGGAGAAAATCAAAAGTCTTACATAAGGTAGTTCGGCGTGGTCGCCACAGAGAGCGGAGGAGTTGCGAACCAGGAAGTAGCGAGTTCACGGAGTGCTCATCTATGGAAAACTCACGATATTTGATGAAATCACGGAAGTGAGTGCAAAAAACAAAGTGTATCCTCACGATGTTATCCAATGTCACTTCCAGGATCCACACAAAAACACAGTCAGTTTGCGGACAATTTAAAGAAGCAGCACCATAATCATAGCGACAAGGTAGAAAATCACGTAGATAATCACATATATTCAAACCGCCAGAGGCTGAAGATAGATGTGGCGAGGGAATCGAAAGCTGACATGGACAAACTTGGACCTTCCAGGTGTTTTGGACTCCAACTCCCACCATTCCTAGCAGCCTCAGGCCCTTTTCCTTTTTTCCCCCTCAGCCATTTAAGCAGGAAAGGGCCTCAGGCTGTTAGGAATGATGGGAGTTGAAGTCCAAAGCACCCAGAGGGCTGAAGTTTTCCCATGACTGACAGCTGTTGAGCAAGACCTTTGTGTGTGTCTTTCTGCCATTCCTGCCAGGATATCTATATTGTGTTCATCGAAACAGGCCCAGGTTTCACACTGCGTGTAAAAATACATTTTAAAACGTACTAACTATATGTATTCCTGTGTTAATGTGTCATTTTGTGTCATTTTGGTTGGTGGTGTGCCCCAGGATTTTGTAAATGTAAAAAATGTGCCGCGGCTCAAAAAAGGTTGAAAAACACTGGATTAATGCAGTGCTTCTCAACCAGTGTGCCGGCACACTAGTGTGCCGTGAGCAATCATCAGGTGTGCTGTAGGAAATTGGAACCTCCAGGAGAGGGGAGGGGGGAGAGTCTAGTGTGTTGAAGTATAAAAACCATAAGAAACCTACCTCGATAAAGGCACAAAATTACAAACAACCCCCCCTCCCCACCCATTATCTACTTGGTCTCTCCCTCTCCATGCATTGGGAAGGCCCGCCTCCCTTTCCCCAAGTAGAGACCTCCTCTTGCCTCCTGGGGGTTCTGTGTGGGAAGTTTGGCCCAGTTCTATCATTGATGGGGTTCAGAATGCTCTTTGATTGTAGGGAAACTATAAATCCCAGCAACTACAACTCCCAAATGTAAAGGTCTATTTTCCCCAAACTCCATCGATGTTCACATTTGGGCATATTGAGTATTCATGCCAAGTTTGGTCCTGATCCAACATTGTTTGAGTCCACAGTGCTTTCTGGATATGTGGTGAACTACAACTCCAAAACTCAAGGTCAATGCCCACCAAACTCTTATAGCATTTTCTCTTGATTGTGGGAACTTCTGTGACAACTCCCAAATGTTATTTGCCTCCATCTGCATTCTGCTTGATTTCATGCCAAGGATATCTAACATTGTTTGAGTCCACAGTCATTGAAACAGGCAATGCCAGGTTTCACACTGCCATTCCTCCTAGGATATCTATGTATAAATTTCACATTTAAAAACATACTAACTATATGTATTACTGTGTTAGAGTGTCATTTTGTGTCATTTTGGTTGGTGCTGTGCCCCAGGATTTTGCAAATGTAAAAAGTGTGCCACGGCTCAAAAAAGGTTGGGAAACACTGGATTAATGTACATAAGAGGGGGAAAGCAATGAGATGAACAAGATGTGGCAAACAGCAAGTCAGCTGAAGAACAATAAGCCACATCACCAGTGACCAAGCAATGTTCAAGGGCCATGGAATGTAAGAGTGGAAGATCTGGACAGCTGTAATGCTGCTGTGCCAGAGGAGGACAGACTCCAGGCTTATACTTTGCTTTTACTAGAAACCTGAGACCTCCCTCCATTCAAGTCTTTTCAGAATTAGAGCAAACATTCTTGGCAGGATGTGTTCAGAAAGGTTTTTGCTATAGCTTTCCCCCGAGGCTGAGAGAGTACAACTTCTCGAGGGTTTTTTCCCATTAGGTTTCAATAGTCTAGGAGGGGCCAACGCATAGTAAAATTGCCTGCTCAATTTAGGCAGTTTAGGAACACACTGGGACAAAAGCAAGGGGCACCTTTTCCCACCGCTTGCCTAAAAAGACCCAAGAGAAAGTCAAAAGTGCAGGATAGCAACAATACTAGGAAAATATGTGTTGCAGAAAATGCAGAGTGTGTGTTCAAAGGAATCATAGAGTTGGAAGAGACCTCTTGGGCCATCCAGTCCAACCCCATTCCACCAAGCAGGAAAATTGTATTCAAAGCATCCCCGACAGATGGCCAACCAGCCTCTGTTTAAAAGCCTCCAAAGACTGAGCCTCCACCACATCCTGGGGCAGAGAGTTCCACTGCTGAACAGCTCTCACAATCAGGAAATTCTTCCTAATGTTCAGAGGGAATCTTTTTTCTTGTAGTTTGAAGCCATTGGTTTGTGTCCTAGTCTCCAGGGCAGCAGAAAACAAGCGTGCTCCCTCCTCCCTGTGACTTCCCCTCACATATTTATACAAGCCCTTCATCATGTCTCCTGTCAGCCTTCTCTTATTCAGGTTAAACATAATAATAATAATAATAATCTTTATTTATACCCCGCAACCATCTCCCCAATGGGGACTCCAGGTGGCTAACATGAGGCCAATTTATTTATTTATTTATTTGTCACGTTTCTATACCGCTCCTCTCAGCCCGAAGGTGATTCGGGATGGTTTACACAAGGCAGTCTCTGCCCTCAATACAACACAAGCAAACAAACAAAAAAAATAACCATATAACAACAAATTAACAATTAAAAACATACAATTGCAGTCTCAGCGTCATGTTGAAATCACTTTCCGTCACATCGTCGTCATTCCATATATCCAATTAAACCTTTATATTTCATCAGCAAATGCCTGCTCAAACAGCCAGGTCTTGACTTTCTTGCAAAATGTCAGGAGGGAGGGGGCCGATCTGATGTCTCTAGGGAGGGCGTTCCAAAGCCGAGGAGCCACCACTGAAAAGGCCCTGTCTCTCGTCCCCGCCAGTCGCGCCTGCGAAGAAGGCGGGACCGAGAGCAGGGCCTCTCCAGATGATCTTAAACATTTCAATGGTTCATAGGGAGAGATGCGTTCGGACAGGTAAGTTGGACCCAAGCCCTTTCAAAATACAATACAGTAAAATACAAAATACAAAATACATCAAAAATAGTAATAATTAAAAAATACAATTACAATAACAAATGGAATGATACAGGAAATTCACACAATACAAATAGAATAGGATGGGCAGGCCAAGTGGGCAAGATAAAATGATAAAACCCTGGGTGAGATAGGAGTAGGAGATAGCAAATGAGGAGGGCCCAAGAAAATGAGATAATGGGGACAGACTTTCAGTTTAGAATGGGGAAAAGTGCATCATAGGGGAACACTATAGAAGGAGCAACACAACTGGAGGGGATGGTCACTCTTCAAAGGCACAACGAAAAAGCTCTTTAAGCCGCTCCTCATAGGGCTTGTTCTCCAGACCCTTGATCCTTTTAGTCACCCTCCTCTGGACACATTGCAGCTTGTCAATATCTCTCTTCAGTATATATCTCTCAGAAGTATAAATCAATGTAAATGCAAATATAATAACAAATGTGTGTGTGTGTGTGTGTGTGTGTGTGTGTGTGTGTGTGTGAGAGAGAGAGAGAGAGAGAGAGAGAGAGAGAGAGCGCTAAAAAGAACTGGTAATTGTGTTGGTCTCCAGGTGGTGTTGCACTGCAACTCCCATAATTCTACTCAGCAGCAGTACTGCCTTGTGATGCTGGGACATCTAGCCCAGTAGCATCCTGACACTAAAGTCTATCAATAAATACCAGGGTATGGGTGAAACCTTCATGTCCTGATGACTTCAGCTGGGAGATAAAAATTCCACCTCCTGTTGCTGCCTGGATTCCTAACCAGGTTTGAGTGCTCTTTAAAGCTAATTACTTTGTGATGGTTATCTTCAGAGGCATTTGACTCCTCTTAACCACTGCGACAATTATCAGGCTTGTGCCGAAAAGGAGCCAGGGAGCGGCTAACTCGTGACACCACCTCCTGCGATACTTCAGACGCTCTGTAATAATTTTATTTAATTGAGTAAGAGATGTGCACCCTTGCCTTTCCAAAACGTCTGCTCCACTTAGGGTGTCTAATAAGCAATCCACTGATGGGATAAAACCACTAAGATCAAGCGTACAAGGGAAGACCAATAAAATACTTATAATGAAGGCAAAATGCAGTAAGGAAGAGCAACTAAAATCCATCTCTGCTATGTAGAACAGAGTTAGCGTCAGTCTAATCCAATTCATGCCAGAACGTAAGGAATTTACCATATTTATTTATTTACAGTATTTATATTCCACCCTTCTCATCCCGCAGGGGACTCAGGGTGGATTACAATGTACACATACATGACAAACATTCAATGCCATAGACACACAACCAGCTTGATCAAGGCGGATCGGCACTGCTTGTGTTATTGGACCTCACAACAGCGTTTGATACAGTCGATTACGATCTTGCCGTGGCTGGAGTGAGGGGGACAGCTTTGAACTGGCTGTCCTCATTCCTCCACAATCAGAAGCAGCGAGTGCAGAGGGGAGAGTTGACCTCAGGGGGGGATCCCCCTTACCTTGTGGGGTCCCTCAGGGAGCCATTCTCTCCCCCTTGTTATTTAACATTTACATGCGACCACTCGCTCAGCTGGTACATAGCTTTGGGCTTGAGTGTCATCAGTACGCTGATGACACCCAGCTCATCCTGAGGATGGAGGCCAGGCCGGACTCCGTATCTAATAATTTCCATCAGTGCCTTGAAGCCGTTATTGGATGGCTGCGAGCCAGCAGGTTGAAGGTGAATCCGGCGAAGACGGAAATCCTTTGGCTGGGCCAGCCCGAGCGATAGAGAGATCCAACTGCCGACCCTGGATGGCGAGGTACTATGCCCGTCATCATTAGTAAAAAGCCTGGGTGTCCATTTGGAACCTCTGCTGTCAATGGAGGCTCAAATCTCCACTGTCAGCAGAACCACATTTTTCCATCTGCGGCAGGCGAGGTGTCTGGCCCCCTATCTGTCCCGGAACGACCTAACCACGGTGATTCAGGCCACGGTCATCTCAAGACTTGACTACTGGAATGCTCTTTACATTGGCCTACCCTTGACCGTGATCCGGAAACTTAAGCTAGTGCAGAATGTTGCAGCTCGGCTACTCGCAGGGGAGCCTGCGAGTTGCCGTATAACACCAATACTGCAGGACCTGCACTGGCTGCTAATTGAATACCGGATTACCTTCAAGGTGTTAGTCTTTACTTTTAAGGCCTTGTATGGTCTGGGGTCAGTGTATCTGAAGGATCGCCTTATTTCATATAAACCCCCGAGATCACTACGGTCTGAGGACCAGAACCTCTTAGGCATCCCTAGTGTGAAATCTTCCTGCCTGACAGCAACTTGGCGAAGGACCTTTTCCATCATCGCCCCGGTCCTATGGAATGCCCTGCCACCGGAGACGCGGGGTCTACGTAATTTGAACACCTTCCACCGAGCGTGCAAGACACACTTGTTCAGGCAGGCTTTTGGATGATTCTGAGTTTTATGTGTTTTTAATCTGTGTTTTACCTGACATTGTTTTATATTAACTCTATTGTAAACCGCCCCGAGCCTTCGGGAGTGGTGGTGTAGAAGTCCAATAAATCAATAAATAAATATAGACAGACAGTCAGAGGCTATTTAACTTTTTCAGGCCACCAAGGGAGCTGTCGCTTAACTGTCCATCTGCGACACTGATAAAGTACTTTCTTCATTCGCCGCATGCTTTTTGCTGGAGATTTTTTATGGCCTCGTAAATTTGTTAAGTTAGCCTCCCCACACATAGGTGGTACCTAAATTTCCTACTTGACAGATGCAACTGTCTTTCATGTTGCAAAAGTCAACAACAAGCTGCACAAAATTGGTCGGAAGCTCACTCCGACCCGGGCTGGCTTCGAACTCATGACCTTCGGTCAGTAGTGATCTTAATGCAGCTGACACCCAGGTATGTGTATGGAGAGGATAGAGGTGCTCCTTCATATAGCCTCCCAGGGCTTTGATACTCATATCTGAAAATCTGCATCTTGAATTTAGACTGAAAGTTAACAGGGAGTCAACGGGGTTCCTTCAAGACCACAGTTTTTATGTTATTTCATACAATAATAACTGAAATATTCTACAACACAGAAATATTCTACAACACAGGCAACGCACTTGCCTGACCAAGTATCCACTGAAAATAGGGGAGAGAAACAGAGAGGACTCCAACACAAATCCTGAGAAGATAAAGTATGCAGAGATCCATCTTCCCTGGGTCTCGCTGCAGAACAACTGTTGCAGAGTTGAAGCCAGGTTTCCTGAATTATCCAACCTTCCCTTGGTGTGCTAGAGCAGTGTTTCCCAACCTTTTTTGAGCCGCGGCACATTTTTAACATTAAAAAAATCCAGGGGCACACCACCAACCAAAATGACACTCTAACACAGTAGAGAATGGCTGGGGGATGGTGGCCTGCTGGGAGCAGCTGCTGGGAGTGCCGAAGCTGGGGAGGGGGAGGAGCCAGACCATGCCATGCCCCGTCCCCTCCCCCGGCTTCAGCTCTCCCACAGCTTCTCCAGCCTTGAGGGGGGCAGTGCCAGCACAATGTTGGCTTGGCACTGTCCCCTCAAGGCTGGAGAGAGCAGAAGCCGGGGGGAGGGAGTGGAGCCAGTCCGCACCATGCCCCACCCCCTCCCCCTGGCTTCAGCTCTCCCACAGCTTCTTCAGACTTTAGGGGGCAATGCCAAGCCAGCGATGGCAGAGCCAGCACAATGCTGGCTTGGCACTGTCCCCTCAAGGCTGGAGAAGCTGTGGGAGAGTGGAATCTGGGGGAGGGGGCGGAGCCAGGCCAGCTTCCTCCTCCACACGGCTTCAGCGAGCGAGGGGAGAGAGTCATGGCAGGAGTCATGGCGGATTGGAGGCTGGCTGGGGAAACGGCCGAAGGAGGCGGCGCCCTGGCCCCTTCTTCTTTTTCTTCGCCGCCGCCCGGCCCTTCCTCCCCCTCATCCAAGCAGCAGGAGTTCGGCAGGAGGAGGGGGGGAAGGAAGGGGGACAGAGAGCTTTTCTCGCGGCACAGCAGGAGGTCCGTCATGGCACACTACTGTGCCGCGCCACAGTGGTTGGGAAACACTGTGCTAGACTATCATCCCAAACTACTGGAAGGTTTAATACGAATGGAGGAGAAAACCATCATTGTATTTCATTCAGGCTTTGTTTCCCTGCCATCCACAATTAAAATAAAGAAGCCCTTCCTAATACAGGACCATTCTGAAAACGCTGAAACAATGGGGCCGCAGGGGCCTTACGACGTGGAGGCCACTGATTATCTCAAGTCTGGCAGGAGAAATTGGCTGTACATAACATTAATGAGGAGTGACTGCCCCGTTGGTGCACTCCTTCTTAAGAAATGCAATACTAATAGCTCATTCGACTTTCCCCAGCTTTTGTCACCAATCATTTCTCCAGAGGTGGCTAGTTCCCCATCCATTGAATGACAAGGTCCTTCCTTCCTTCCTTCCTTCCTCCTTCCTTCCTTCCTTCCTATCTTCCTTCCCCCTTTCTTTTTCTTTCATTCTTTTCCTCCCTCTTCGTTCCTTCCTTCCTCTTCCATTCTTTCCTTCTCTCCTTCCTTTCCCTCCCTCTCTCCCCTTCCTTCCTTCCTCTTCCTTCCTTTCTCCCCCTCACCCTTTCCTTCTCTCCTTCCATTTCCCTCCCTCTCTCCCCTTCCTTCTTTCCTCCATTCTTCCTCTTTCTTCCTTCCTTCCTCTTCCTTTCTTTCTCCCCCTCACCCTTTCCTTCTATCCTTTCTTTCCCTCCCTCTCTCCCCTTCCTTCTTTCCTCCATTCTTCCTCTTTCTTCCTTCCTTCCTCTTCCTTTCTTTCTCCCCCTCACCCTTTCCTTCTATCCTTCCTTTCCCTCCCTCTCTCCCCTTTCTTCTTTCCTCCATTCTCCCTCCCTCCCCCCTCTTCCTTCCTCTTCTATTCTTCACCCCAAGTCTTCCTTTCCTTCTCCTTCCTTTCTTTTCACTTCCCCCTCTCTCCCCTTCTTTCTTTTCTTCTTTTCCCTTCATTATTTTACTTTTTCCTCCCTCCCTTTCTGTTGCCAAGCTGTGAACCTGTGTCTTCAGGTGGCGTGTAACCCCATGCAGCACAGGCTGTAACCCTATAGGTTGACATATGTAAATAGTCACAACTTCCCCTCTGGAAATCCACTCAAGAAGCAGAGCTGCATGTGGTAAAAACATGCATCTGGGGACATCAGGGCCAGACTTTGACCACCCTGAGATATAGGACAGCTACATTTAAACTTGAAGGCAAGTCCTCCAATTTGCTATCGTTTTAATATGCCTATTGGCACGGGGCAAGTAGCAAGAAGTCGCCATGATTCCTATTCTCGTTCTAACAATGTTTATTGGCCTCTTGCCTGACCTAATGGGCGTGGGGGACTTACCGGCCATGCCGGGTTGCGGAGCAGCGTTGCCCTCCTGCCATTCCTCCCAGAAGCCCCCCGGGTGGTGGGAAAGTTTCCCGCCATACAGGCCAGCTGGCCAATGAGGGGGCTGGCTCCGCCCTGCCCCCTCCCTGTTTCCGGCTGGCTCTGATTTCCGCCTGGGGCAGGATCTCCTGCTGCCTGGGACTGCCTGGCCTCATTCGGAGGCATGCTGTTTTTGCCAACCCCCCCCTACTCTTTACATTGTTGGTTGTGTTTTGTTTGTTTGTCTGTTCTTTATTATACCATGTTCAGTGCATTATATTTTGTTTGTCATTTGTCGCAACTCCGTGTCCGGCGTGTGGCGTGCGGCTTGGCCCCTGGATCAGGTTGGCTTATTGCCCCTTGGTTGTTTGGGGGATAACGCCCAGGCCCCCTGGGGTGCTGAGTTTCCGTGGACAGGCATTGGCCGCTCACACCCCTGGCTTGCTATCACCTCAGGACATTTCTGGGGGCCGTCTACCCTGATCCAGGACACAAGCGTGGCCGCCAACCCCTTTGTTCCTGTTTTCAATAAACGAGTTGTGGCCATTTTTATCCAACCACTGTGTCTGCGGTTTCTTGGCGCGAGGTGTGTCACGCTTGCACATGCAAAAAACACTTTACCTCATGGCTAGAGATGGGCTCCAGCTCACCAGCCAGGCCCTCTTTGGCATTCAGACTGGCACAAGGATGATTAATCAGTGGGTAGGAGAGATTGGCTCATTCTCTTTCAAAGCTCGGTCACCTCTGCGTTATCTGTTCTTTCATTATTGCTATTATTGCTTCCGGTTCTGATAAGAAACCACTTGGGTAATGTAAACACGCCATTCAACAGCCCGGTTGGAAGCGCTATTTGGGTAGGCACGCAGGCCCAAAGGTTAACCAGTGCCGTTCCTGGTTAGTGTGATTTCACCGTGGTGAGAACCACAAGCCCTTCTGGTTCCTCCTAGAATCTACTGGAAACTGATAGGACCTAGACTTCAAGGACTGGCCACAGCCATGCTCACGTTTGAATGTGGTGCATTATGGACTTTGAGCAGACAAAACAGGGAACCAACTGAAAAGCCTGGTGAGAGCCTGCCAGGAGAAGCTCTTTAGAAATCCTCCATGTCCAGAAGCCCAGGAAGCTATTATTTGGCTTTAAAGGCCAGTGGGATTAAATTCAGGGCATTTTCCAGGTGGGAAAACTGCAGGTTCCTGGATGATACGATGTTTCAGATGATACAATGTTAATGACATTCTACTCTATATCCAAAGATCACAGAGCAGCATACAGTACAATCCACTTAACTAATTAAAAAAACTAATTAAGCAATTTGAAGACTTAAAACAAGATAAAATAAGATAGCTGAAAATCAAGTGTGTGTGTGTGTGTTCCAAGTACTAACCAGAGTTGTCCCTGCTTAGCTTCCAAAACCAGATGGGATCAGGTGCCTTTAGAGCAGCATTTCGCAACCTGGGGGCTGAGACCCCGGGGGGGGGGTGTGTGTCACAAGAGTGTGTCAGAGGAGTCACCATCGGAAAACAAAGTATTTTCCGTTTTTCATGGGGGGTTTGTGTGGGAAGTTTGGCTCAATTCTATCATTGTTGGAGTTCATTATGTTCTTTGATTGTAGGTGAACTATAAATCCCAGCAACAACATATCCCAAATGTTATTTTTTGTATTTCCCAAACTCCACCAGTGTTCACATTTGGGCATATTGAGTATTCATGCCAAGTTTGGTCCTGATCTAACATTGTTTGAGTCCACAGTGCTCTCTGGATGTAGGTGAACTACAACTCCAAAACTCAAGGTCAATGCCCACCAAACCCTTCCAGTATTTCTGTTGGTCATGGGAGTTGTGTGTGTCGAGTTTGCTTCAATTCTATTGTTGGTGGAGTTCAGAATGCTCTTTGATTGTGGGTTAACTATAAATCCCAGCAACTACAACTCCCAAATGACAAAATCAATCCACACTCCAACCCCACCAGCATTCAAATTTGAGTGTATCAGGTATTTGTGCCAAATTTGGTCCAGTAAATGGAAATACATCCTGCATATCAGATAGTTACATTCCGATTCGTAACGGTAGCAAAATTACAAAATTATGAAGTAGCAACGAAAATAATGTTATGGTTGGGGGTCCCCACACCCTGAGGAACTGTATTAAGGGGTCGCGGCATTCTGAAGGTTGAGAATCACCGCTTTAGCGTATTTAGGCCCTAATTTAAAATCTGTTAAAACAGGATAATAGTATTGGCCCACTTTGCAGAGATTTTGGAAAAGTAACAGAAGATGTACAAAGTCGACTGAATGTGTTAAACACACGACAGAACACATTGCGTATGCAAGGGTGACACACCTCGCGCCAAGAACAATAACACAAACACAAGTGGTTGGATGAAAATGGCCACAACTAATTTATTGAAAACAGGAACAAAGGGGTTGGCGGCGACACATGGGTCCTGGATCAGGGTCGTACAGCCCCCACGAATGTCCAAAGGCGTTAGCAAGCCTGGGGTGCGAGGGGCCCAATGCCTGTCCACGGAAACTCGGCACCCCAGAGGGCCTGGCCGTTATCCCCCTTACAACCAAGGGGCGATAAGCCAGCCTGATCCAGGGGCCATGCCACACGCCAAACATGGAGTTGTGACAAAGAACATAATAACGCATAACCATGAACAATGCAAGAAAGACATGAAGAATGAACAAAATGGACACTAACAAGCAATGCAATAAGTAGGGAGGGTGGCAGGAAAAACAGAGCTGGTCCCACGTGCAGCCTGGGCAGCCCCGAGCGGCCTTAAATAGGCTGCCCAGGTGGAAGTGCAGGCCAGCCGGCCCAAAGCGAGGGCAGGGTGGGGCCAGCCCCGTCATTGGCCCGCTGGCGTGGTGGCGGGAAACCTTCCCGCAACCCCAGATAAGAACATAAGAAGAGCCATGCTGAATCGGACCTCAGCCCATCTAGTCCAGCATTCTGTATCACACAGTGGCCCACCAGTTGTACACGGGGCTCTCGAGCAGAAGGGAGGGCAAAACCCTGACCTGCTCCCGACCCCCCACAACCAGTAC
Organism: Anolis apletophallus; assembly: GCA_030556195.1. NCBI lineage: Eukaryota > Metazoa > Chordata > Lepidosauria > Squamata > Anolidae > Anolis > Anolis apletophallus. Next base: position 7,941,703 of record JARBWK010000003.1, on the reverse strand, counting down.
CCAGGGAAATCCTGCCTACCTCAACCAACTCCGAGGTGGCACTTGAATGTCCTGTTGCTTCTGGGAGGAAGAAGCCCCTTCTCTCTCCCCAAGATGGCGGCGAGGGCATCCCCACCCCGCAACCTGCTTGGCTGGTAAGTCGGCCAAGCCCATTATTGCCCAGTGTCATGGTCCAGCCTCTTAATTATGTCCATGAGGATCCGACACTTAGCCCGAACGAAAAAGATGATCCGAAGGCCACATTTGGGGCCAGTTATGGGTCAGAGGCACGGTAAAACTGTACAGGTCAAGGAATGGAAGAAGACGGAGCAATTTGCAATGTGCCTTCCGAGCCTCCCTTTTTCTCCTTGTTCTATATTTATCTGTCAACGAGATTGAAACTGTCAGCAGGGGAATTAGAATTTTATTGACTTGCTTCATAAGAGGGAGGGCTCTATAAAACAAACACATGCAGAGCAAAGCGGCCAGTGCTGCTGCGCAGGCAGATTTTTATAGCGGTGACTGGAGCTTGTATCCGAAATCAATCCCAGATAGAAACCAGATTCAAAGGGAGGAGACAAGGAGAACCGTTTTATAGACGAGGCTAGCAGCTCAGCCCGGCTGAAATGAAGGGGTGGAAGAGTCTGACAGCTTGCTGGAATTTATGATCGCCCAGGAGGAAAAAGAATACAGTCGGTTTACAAGGGATGAGTCTTACAGCATCGTGCCAAAAAGGCTGCTCTCACAAGACACAGCTGCAGGTGGGTGGGCCATTTGTTGGAGGGCGAGGCCCTCGGCAATGCCCGGGAAAGCACCAAACAGAGGATGTGAAGGATACGATCAGAGCCAACAACCTGGCGCTCCTTCACGTTAACAGGCCCCATTTACGAATCTGAAAAGTTGGGGAGGCTGGGGTGGAAAGGAAGAGAAAAGCAGCTGGGCAAACTGAAGGAAGGTGATGAAAAAGTACTCCTGGCTACTGTCATAAGCCAAACTTCCTGGAGAGACTTGGTTCTACTTCATTCAATACAGTGCTAGCACTTTAAGGCCTCTTTAGCTGCCATGGTATCCAATTTATGGAATCTTGGGGTGTGTAGATTTGTTGTGGTGCAGTTAGCTGAGAGCTAGCTGCACTAAATCACTACTGACTGAGAGGTCATGAGTTCGAGCTTCCAGCCATTCGTCTAGCTTGCTGTCAACCTATGCAGCCCGAAAGACAGTTGCATCTGTCAAGTAGGAAATTTAGGTACTGCTTATGCAGGGAGGCTAATTTAACTAATTTACGACGCCATAAAAACCTTCCAGCAGCGTGCAGAAGAATGAGGAAGTACTCCATCAAGGACTCGGTGTTACAATGGACAGTGAAGCGGGAGCTCCCCCTGTGGCCTGAATCGAGCAAACCCTCATGAAGCCAGAAAAAACTTGGGCACAGCTGGAATGTTAAATTGACTCTGTGTCTGTCTATATATATATTGTATGTCTAACTGGCATTTAATGTTTGCCATGTATATGTGCATTGTAATCCACCCTGTGTCCCCTGCGAGGAGAGAATAATAATAATAATAGTAATAATAATTGTTTAGATTTCTGATCCAGAAAGCTGTAGTGCTTCCCCAAACTATAAATCAAAAGAATTCTGTAGGGTGCTGCCATGACAGTGCTAGTTATATTTTATATTAATATTTTACAACTATTTATATTCTGCACCATAAATCAAGATCTCGGGGCAGTGGACAGTTAACATCAGTTTGGACTATGTATGGGCAAAATTTGGCCCTCTAGGTATTTTGGACTCCAACTCCCACAATTCCTAACAGCCAAAAACACCTGGAGGGCTAAAGTTTGCCCATACCTGGTTTGGACAGATGAAAATAATTTGAAACAGTAAGAAGTATTAAAAGGATACAAACATACTAAAGCCATTTTGCAAATAATTTAAGACCACTGACATGTAAATTTGGACAGCATTCATTATGCCCCCAAAGTTTTACTAAACGGCCATGTTTGTATTTGGTGACAGAATAGCAACAGCACTGATATCAAGGGGAAAGCATTCCTTAACTGGATGCCACAACAAGGAAGGCCTTCTCCCATGTCCTCTTCCTATAGGATATTTGCATAAATTGATGGGACGCAAAGGAGAGCCCTTCAAGAAGATCTCAAACCTAAAACATTCAGGTATTGAGGGGCATCTCTTTCAAGGATCAAGGTCTCAAGATCTTTGGTGGGTTCAATGGATACCATGGACCGCCAAAAAGACAAATCTATGGGTCTGAGAACAAATCAAAGCGTGAACCTAAATTACTAATCTGAGGCTAATGTAATCTAAACTCAAACTAGCAGGACAGGACCATCAGAAAAGATGATAATGTTAGATAAGGTATAGAATCATAGAGTTGGAAGATACCATATGTGTCACCTAGTCCAACCTCCTCCTGTCATTGAAGAAAAGCACAATCAAAGCACCCCTGACATATGGCCATCCAGCCTCTGTTTAAAAGCTTCCAAAGAGGGAACTTTCACCAGACTACAAAGCAGAGAGTTCCTCTGTTAAGCAGCTCTTCTTATCATCAGGAAGTCCTTCCTATTGTTCAAGTGGAATCTTCTTTGCTGCAAATTGAACCCATTGTACTGAGTCCTTGTGTGCCTTCAAGTAATTTCTGACTTATAGGTACACTCACAGGGTTTCCTGAGATTGAGAAAATGTCCCATCTAAGGCATGGGCTTCACTAGGCCAAGGGGTTGGATGCAGTCCCCTGGGTAATTATCTCAGGGCCTTCTCATTTTCCCTGTCCTCTTTGCAGGACATGGAGGTTCACCGCATCCTTATGACAAAAACATAGGGAAGGCACGTGGCAGCTGAGAGCCTTCTGGAGTTCTCTCAGCCACCGTGTGTCTCGACTTCCTCCCGGCATAAGGATGGGGCCGTCATCCTTATGTTAGGAGGATGGCTTGAAGAAGGCATTCGCCGCCTGAGAGCCCTTCAGGGCCCTCTCAACCGCTGCTTGTTTCATCCTCCTCACGGTATAATGCCAAGAAGACAGCCTGAGGATTGGGAGGAGGATGTGGGGAAGCATCAGGGCAGTCGCTATGTATCCTGCTTTCCTCCTGGTGTAAGGATAGGGCGAGCAGTCCCATCCTTATGCTGGGAGGACAAGCTAAGGATGACCCAGGCCCTGCCCTGCCCTCTCTCGGACACTTCCCTTCCCAGGCCTGCCCCACAGTGTGTACCTGGTCCTCCTCCCTCATGGCCGAACCCACAATGTGGCCCCAAGAGAAAAAGGTTCGCCCATGCCTGACCTAGTGGGTTTTCATGGCAAAGTGGGATTCTTGTCCAGGAAGAAAAGCTTGCAGCACAGAACATCAAAGAGTCTACAGAAGCTGTGTATCTGTTCCTCCAAGTTCAATACAAGAGGTGATTAATGATTACTGATTCATGATGTCTAGTGGGAACACAACAGGAGAGGGCTTTCTTGGTTGCTGCTCTCCTAGGCTCCAGAATGCATTTCCCAGTGAGGTTGGGCTGGTTTCCTTCGTGGTGTCTTTCCAATTTTCTGCTTCAAGAGACCTTTAGGAACTGACTGTTCAAGGGGAAAGGGTTTCAAAGAGTGTTCAGCACCACCATTATGACATACTTCTTAATTTATATATATTTTAAACTGCTTTTAATGTGTTTGCAATTAAAATGTATTTTTACTTTTTGAAGGTTTTTACTAAAATGAGGTTTTACTTCGAACTCATTTAATTTTGTAAGCCACCCTGAGTGCCAGGGCAGAGGAAAAAAGCATGATAAAAATAGAGGTGGGTAATAACTCGAGGGACAGGGACCATTTTTCCGCCCGTGGTACACATTGGCACATTTCAAAGTATGACTGAAGTGAGGATATATCAGATTCAGCCACTGTTTCAGAAGATTTTCATCCAATTCTTTATAGTTATTTGGGGGTTGGGCAAGATTTTGGAGGCTTTGGAGAGTCAGGGGAGGCAAACCAATGCTTTTTGGGTATATTTCAGGTGTCTTGGAGGCAATCAATAAAAAAATACATGCTGGAAAATCAACCCGTTCCCGGTTCCCTGCTTTTCTGTTGGATTTTAAAACCCTACCATGTCCTGGGCACTCTTTAAACAAGCTGGAGGGTTTTTTTATTGGCTTCATTTTGAAATATGGCACTGCTGAGTAGCTATTACAGAAGGCATTGATCAGTCCCCGGTTCTGATCTACCATCTAAACCAAAAAGGAAGAAGAGGAACCCCATTAGCATTCTAAGTGGCTTAAAAGGATGAGATCAGATTTAGGCCGACAATCAAGCTTTGATGAGATCATGGTCTAAATTTAGATGTGACACAGCCTTTAATATGACACCACAAGAGATTTTTTTTAAAAAAAATCAAATCCTTTATTTTACTTTAAGCATTACAAAGAACGTTCTCATAGTATGAACTCTCCAAAAGTGGAGCAGAGTGCCTCAGGAGGTGAGAGACGCTCCTTCCTTAAATGTATGAAAGAAGAGAACTTTCTGCCTTGGAAAGGAGTTGGACTACATGACCTTCAAGGTCCCTCCAAACTTTATGGCCTAAATCTCATTGCGAGTTCCAAACAGTCTCACTGACCCTGCGAGAACTTTGGTAAGTAAACACAAACACAGCCAGTGCATCCACGGCTGGATCACTTTAAGGCAACTTTGTTTGGGCCAGGGACCACTTGACCAAGGACCACTTGACCAAGGGACCACTCTCCAACACAGAGTGCTTGAGGACCGGGACATCCGTAGGGATACCAAGGCTATTGTCCCTGCTATATGCCTGCAAAACGTGGACTGTCTACAGACATCACATGCAACTCTTGGAACGATTCCATCAGTGTTGCCTCCGAAAAATCCTGCAAATCTCTTGGGAAGACAGGCGGACAAATATCAGCATGCTGGAAGAAGCAAAGACCACCAGCATTAAAGCAATGGTCCTCTGCCATCAACTCCGCTGGACCAGCCACATTGTCTGAATGCCCGATCACCGTCTCCCAAAGCAGTTGCTCTACTCTGAACTCAAGAACAGAAAACAGAATATTGGAGGACAGGAAAAGAGATTGAAAGATGGGCTCACAGCCAACCTTAAAAACTGTGGCATAGATACTGAGAACTGGGAAGCCCAGGCCCTTGAGCGCTCTAGCTGGAGGTCAGCTGTGACCAGCAGTGCTGCAGAATCTGAAGAGGCACAAATGGGAGGGAGAAAGAGATAAATGTGCTAAGAGGAAGGTGCGTCAAGCCAACCCCGGCCAGGACCGCCTTCCACCTGGAAACCAATGCTCTCTCTGCGGGAGAAGATGCAGATCAAGAATAGGGCTCCACAGCCACCTACAGACCCACCAGAACACTGGTCTTGGAAGATTATCCTACTCGATCAATGAGGGATCGCCTAAGTAAGTAAGTAAGTAAATATGGATCTGACTCAGAATCTGTTACCTTTGTGCCCTGCCCTGCATTGGGAAACGTTGCCAAACGTACACAGAAGGACTGAGCCGTACAGTGCAGATTTGGCTCTTAGTAGCCAGAGACAAGCTTTTAAAGCTGTCCAGTTTCCCTGTGTATCGTTTTAGCCTGGTTTTATCTGATTGATCCGAAGCTTGTCAATAGTCCTAGAAATGTAATTAAATCAAACAGTGGCTTGCTTTAATTAGGAGGATGTGAATTAATCCATACGGGAACTGTCAGCCAGATGCCGCCAACCGCTGGGTCTCTTCCAGCCCCAACTGCTCCACCAACGGATGAGAGAGAAGGAGATTCAAACATTGTGCCACGAGACGCGCCTTGATCACACAAGCCAGAGATGGATGGTGGCAGAAGTGGGTCAGCAACAGTGTCTCATCTCCCGGCGGTGGAACGGTGCATTGCTGGGATCAGCCTCGCAACGCTGCTGGAGCCTGCGGCAGAGCCTTGAAATGGCATCCGCACTCTCCTTTCCCACACGAAACCAATTAGAGTGGCTCACAATGCATCAGGATCTTCTGCTGCAGAAACCTCATCGGGGAGAGGCTGGGCTCTCGGAGGGGAGCACAAGGGCCCAGCAAGGTGAGGGTCCTCACAGGTAACATACCATAAATGAGCAATTGGACTGGCACATCTTCTTAATGTGCAGATTGCAGCTTGGTCTTCCAAGACCTGCAAAGGCAGGAAACTGACACTCGACCTGACAAGTAGATATCCCGCTGACACTTTATTTTGAGCCTCAAAATCCAAATACTTGTTGTCAAGCTGGCTTCAACTTACAGTGGCCATATTTATGAGAGATCTTCTTCCTGACAGATCTGCTCTGGCCTTGCAAACTCAAGGCTTGCTTGATGGCGTCCAACCACCAGTCATGTGACCTTCCTCTTTTCTTACTGGAGATCCATAGAATCATAGAATCCTAGAGTTGGAAGAGACCCCAAGGCCCATCCAGTCCTAGTGTCTTCGGTGATGCAGGAAGACTAACTAACTAACTAACTAACTTTATTTTGCACAATTTGTATCTTGCGAATTGCTGCTCAAGGTAAGCCCACATACAAAGCACTGCAGAAATCCAGCCTCGACGTAACCGTGGCATGAATTACCGTAGCCAGCGTCTCTGTTGGTAAATAAGGCGCCAACTGCCTCGCTTGGCGTAGATGAAAGAAGGCCCTTTTACTAGTGGAGGCAATCTGGGCTTCCATTGTCATTTTGGAATCCAGGATAACACCGAGACTCTTCACAGTGGGGGATGGAACTAACGGTGCCCCTTCAAAATAGACTGACCAATTATGATGGGCGGCCAGGCCACAAAATTTCAGTTTTTGCTAGATTTACTTTCAATTTATGGGCACGTAGCCATCTTGTCAGCGCTCCAAGACACCGGGTGAAGTTATCTGGTACTGAAGTTGTTCCAAGACACAACCAAAGTCTTCCCAACGGATGGCCCTCCAGAGAAACACCACTGGACCTCCAGGCAGCATATTCCACTCTTACCATCAGAAAGTTCTTCCTTATGTTTGGGTGGAATCTCCTTTTCTGGGGCTTGAATCAATAGCAACAATGGTGGCCATGGTAGAGAATCAGGGTTTCCAAATCTAGAGGCAGTATACCTCTGAATATCAGGTGTTACTGGTAATTGACAGAGCATGTCTGGCATAATGGTTTAAGCGCTGAATGAGAAATCCAGTTTCAGCCATGGAAACCGACTTGGTCACTTTGGGTATCACATTCTCCTGGCCTCAGAGGAAGGCAATAGCAGCAAAACTGCTAAGAAATACCCGTAACCATTAATTGGAAAATTCCACAGATATATAAACCTCACTTGCCTAGCCTACAACAAACCTCACAACCTCTGAGGATGCCTGCCACAGATTTGAGTGAAATGTAAGGAGAGAATGCTTCTGGAATATGGCCATATAAAGCCCGGAAAACTCACAGCAACCCAATTGGAAAAGAATTGAAGATATACAATGACAACAACTGACAAATAATAGAAATGTCCATGCCTATTGAGTACAGACTGTGTAATAATAATACTAATAATAACTACTACTACTACTACAACTTTATTCTTATATCACACCTTCATCTCCCTGAAGGGACTTGGGGCGGCTTACATGGGGACTAAGCCCAATATAAACAAGGTTGCAAAGTAACTGCCTTAGAAAGCCATCTCATCTACAACAGTAACACAATTAGAAACATGTAACAACCAACTATATTAAAACAATAAAAGCAATAAAATCTAAGACATCATAAAACATAACCAAACAACAAACAACCAATGGCCGAGAAAAGCGGGCATGCGCAGATTTGAGGCTGCCTGTCCAATTCCGAGCACAATTCAAAGTGCTGGTTTTGACCTTTAAAGACCTTTACGGTTCTGGCCCAGCTTACTTGTCCGAATGTACAGTATCTCCCCTTATGTCCCACCTCGAAATTTATGATCTTCCGGGGAGGCCCTGCTCTCGATCCCACCTTTGTCGCAAATACGTTTGGTGGGGGACGAGGGACAGGGCCTTCTCGGTGGTGGCCCCTTGCCTGTGGAACCAGCTCCCCCGCGAAATTAGGTCAACTTCCTCCCTCCTTTCCTTTAGGAAAAAACTAAAAAAGTGGCTATGGGACAAGGCATTTGGTTAGACAGTAGGGTAACAGGCGGTCAGTAAAAGGATGACAAGATATAGAAATGGACTGTGGATTGGCTTAATTGGTGACTTTAGAGCTTGGAATTTGCACTTTTAAATGGTTTTTAATCTACTGAATGTTGCTATTTACTATGTAACTGTTTTTTCTTGATTGATTGTACTGTGGGGCATCGAATTGTTGCCGATGTAAGTCGCCGAGTCCCCCTTCGGGGGTAGAAAAGGGCGGGGTACAAATCCTTTAAATCAGAGGTGCTCGCACTTTTTCAGCATGCGAGCTACTTATAAAACAACCAAGTCAAAATGATCTACCTACCCACTACTCAGAGAGCCATACAAGCAAAATATTTGGAAATTTATTTCAGTGAGAGCCATATAATATAGTATAATAAGCCCCTGAATTTATTCATAATAATAATGATGATGATATTCATTCAGCCTCTGCTACTACTACTAGTAGTAGTAACAACAACAATAGGTTCTTAGAGTAGAAGGAGACCTCCAAAGGCCATCCAGTCCAACCTCCTTCTGCCATAAGGGAAAAACAATCAAAGCATTCCTCACAGATGGCCATTCAGCCTCTGATAATAATAATAACAATGGGTTCCTAGAATAGGAGGAGACCTCCAAGGGCCATCCAGTCCAACCTCCTTCTGCACCTGGGCGGCGTCGGGAGCCTGCGGGGTGGGACTGAGCTTTCCTCCTGCCCTGCCTGCGATCTACCAGGATTCCCTACGTGATCTACCAGTAGATCGCGATCTACCTAATGAGCATCCCTGCTCTAAATAAATAAATAAATAAATAAATAAATAATAGGGCAGGGCTGGGCTAGCGCAACATAAACTGTAAGGCTGGGGGCTGGGAATAAAGCGATGGAGATCCTACCAAAACGTGAGGGCTAGGCAGATTTAGTCATTAGTTGAACTATTATTCAAAGGCACATTGGAACATTCAAGTCTTCAGATCTTTCTGAAAGGTGGACAAGGTGGGGGCGAATCTAATCTCCCTGGGGAGAGAGTTCCAGAGCTGTAGATATGATATGATACACTTGTGTATGATATAATGCACCTGCTGTTCTTGAAAACACAGTGCATGACCCACTGTGGATGAAAGGATTCTGCAGAACTTTGGAAGTTACAACTTGCAAGAAAAACTACGGTATGATATTTGGACCTCCATATTCCACTGATTCTGTATCTATGGATTCAACCATCCATGGCTTGAAAAGGTTAAAAAAATTCCAAAAATCAGACTGGTTTTACCCTCTATTCTCTCTCTGTGTGTATATACATTATATGTATATATAAAACTGTATATAGGCATATGTATGCATGTTTAACAAAGGCTCCTACATGGTTTCATGGATATGGCGCATTGAGGCCTCTGAGTTAACTGACTATTGTTGCTCATAGTGTTTTTAAAAAACAGCAATTCCAAACTGCTTTCTTTTTTTTCTTTTTTTGGTGCTTTATTATTCTTTTTTTGGCAGGAGGATTTAGGATTTTAAAAAGAGCAGCACAAAAATGTAAAAGAAATTTAAAAAGCACCACATAATGCAAGCAGTTTGGGATTGCTAGTTTTTAAAAATACTATGAATCCCATTGTTTTAAAACACCACAACAAGATGCAAAACTGAGCTGGAAAAAAAACACCATAATTTTCCAAGTTCTAGTGTGTTCATGCCAAACTTTATAAACCCAACTCCCTTCACTAGCTTCCAGATAAGTTGTGCTGCAACTCCCACTCTCCCCATCCTGATGGCTGGGAAGAGTGAGAATTATAGCCAAATACATTGTGGAATGCTATCCTCTACCAATGGAAGTGCAGCACAATTGCCTTTGCTTTCACCAAGGCAGAACCCATTTCGTATTTCTACCTCGTTTGCTTGCAAAACAAAAACAAACCAGCAAAATTATGACTTCATCAAGAGAGCTTTCCTTGCGAGCCAGGGCACTGAGAGCATTTGAAAAGCAGCATTCATAAAGCAGCGCTGGCTCAAAAACCCTGTGTAACTTTTTTTTTGTGGGACGGCAGAGTGCTGAAAATTTAACAGCCTGGCCCCTTCCTTCGCTGTGTTTATGGCTGCTTTGGCAGATGAACCCTCGGCCGGTGCCACAGCCGCAATCGGAGTGTCCTGCCAACTGTACATTATGCGCCCGGAAAGGCCTCCAGCCCTCAGAAACCATTTCTTGTTGGAGGCTTTGAAACAACGGCAGCCAGGGTGCAAAGGGGGGCACCCCAATGCAAAGGCATGTGGGCCCCGCCAGTTTAGAAAGGATTTCTTGGGCAGAGAAACAAACGAGACACGGAGGTGGGGAGGAAATGCTGGGCTTTTCAGAGCTCTGGAGAGAGGTGAGCTTAGAAAAATCTGTCAAGAGGAGGAACTGCCCCTTCTCGGAGCTTGGCAAGCGAAGAAGGCCTCGCTGTGGATTGTTTCCATTCATCACTCGCTTCCACCTGCTGCTCCATAACTACGCTGTTTGGAGAGAGCTCCAATTAGCGCTCTCTCTGCCGGGGAGCCTGCCCTTTAGAGTCGGGCGCATGGAATATAAAGAAATGAGGAGTGTGTAATGGGTATGCATGTGTGTCATCTTCTGATTGTAAAAAAAAAATCCCCCTTCAGGCTTCTTTTCCTATTCAGCTCTTCCCTGGACTCATGCCAGCCCTTGCCTCTGTCTTGAGGGCTGGACAACTAGCAAAGGACACTCCTGTGCACATGCAAAGTACCACATGTGGATAGTCTGCAAAAAACAAAAAGGCATTTGGTCTCTACAACCTGGTATTTCAAATCATGCCCAGCCCTACAAGTAAGCCACTGAATCCTGGCATAGGAACCATAAGGGAGGACTCGCTGGCTCTGCTTCTCAATGCCCGCTTACCTAGGAAGAAGAGTCATGTTTACATCTAAAGAAGCAGCTTCAGAAGTCTTTGCTTCAAAGCTGAGTGTGACAAGCAGGTCATCTCTGCCCGACAAGGGAGCTCAAGATCAGGATTTCAGTCCCAGTGAATTCCTGCTTCAGTCTTTAATAAGGAAAGTGGCCCCGAAAAGGAAAGCCATGGGAGTCCACTCTCTGGTTACATCCCGTATAGACTACTGCAATGCACTCTACGTGTGGTTGCCTTTGAAAACTGTTCGGAAGCTTCAATTGGTCCAACAGATGGCAGCCAGATTACTAACAGCAGCGGGGCTCAGGGAGCATACTACTCCTCTGCTGCGCCAGCTCCACTGGCTGCCAGTCTGCTACCGGGCACAATTCAAAGTGCTGGCTTTAGCCTATAAATCCCTAAATGGTTCTGTCCGAACCCATCTCCCCTTATGAACCATCTAGGACATTAAGATCGTCTGGGGAGGCCCTGCTCTCGACTCTGTCTACGTCACAAATACGTTTGGCGGGGACGAGAGACAGGGCCTTCTCAGCGGTTGCCCCTTGTCTATGGAATGCCCTTCCCAGGGACAATAGATCAGCCCCCTCTCTTTTGACCTTCCAAAAAAAAGTCAAAACCTGGCTATTCGAGCAGGCCTTTGAAAAGGCAGTGCAACTGACAGAGGATTTAGAACAATGGACTACGAGATCGGACTATGTTTTTTATCTAGGAGATCTAATGATTTTTTAAAACTATTGTTATGGTTTTAACTGGCATGTTAATGTTTTTAAATTGTTTGAAATGTTTGTTTTTAATGATGTTGTGTGAACCGCCCCGAGTCGCCTTCGGACTGAGAGGGAGCGGTATATAAATGTACTAAGTAAATAATAAATAAATAAATAAATGAGGAGTTTACTCATTGCCTTCCTCTAAGGCAGAGAGAGTGTGACTTGCTCAGGGTTCCATTGGGAATCGAACCCTGGCCTTTTAGAACTCAGCACTCAAACCACAATGCCATGCTGGCTCATTCATTTCGCTTGCATATTTTTCTCTACCTTCAATTCCCCTGCGCATGACCATGGCCTACTGTTCCATCCACAATGCTGCTATCATTTGTGAAATTTCTGAGCCTGGATGAGAATGTATCACTCCTAGGACGCAGCCTAAGGGCAATAAGAACACTAAGATTAATGGCTAATTCCTCATCCTTGTTGACTTAGGCTGTCTCTGCTCAATGAGATCTCTCAACAAGACAAGGGATTTTCAAGCTCTGTGAGATTCCTTGCCTCCAGGCAAGTGAGGCAAGAAAGAGCTATTTTTCCTTCTCTGGAGCTGTGTAACTTGCGTAAGCTCTCCTTGCGCAAAGCCAACGTCCTTCTCCTTTGAGAAGCGAAGGACATGCGGATATACTGAAAGAAGGATGCAAACGCTGCATCTTCCCTGCAACAAAGCCCAAGCTGCATTTTATCCAAAGGACTATTCCTGTGGCAAGGGCACCACAAAACAACTCGGGTTCTCGAAACCGAGAAGAATAATGTTGTGGTTCCTCCTCTTCCCATTTAAGGATGAGACTAGTGGGGACATCCAGCAATGCTGACAGCAATTTCGCTTTCTGTTCTGCTTGGCATAGAGAAATCGCTTCCAAAAAGGAAGCCGCTCTTTCTTATGTCACAGCTGAAACTTTGAAAACACAGCTGAAACCGCGGCCAAGTTTCAATGCACTGGAAATTTGAGCACATTTTGTGTGTTTTTCTGCAGGCTCAGATAACACCGCTCAACAAAGAAAAACAACTTCTTGTTGTCTTGGGTTTTAGGCCTATCCCTGGGGTTCTCTGGAGTGCTGATTCAGATAATTGTACTGGATAGACTGCATCAGCTCTAATTTCTTCAATATGATTTTTAGGGTTTCCGTGAGCGAGCAGATGCCAACTGGTAGATGCCATGGATTATGTATCTCAAAAACTAGAACTGAAAGGGGAAAGCTGGTGCCATTTTTGGAACTGGCACATCAAATAGACCCAGAAACAGGGCACCAAAATGTGTGTTGGGCAGTGGAATACATCCATGCCATGGATGGTTGGATTCATAGACATCGAGAGCTGACTGTTATTCAGATGATCAAATGTGCTCAAAACTTGGAAATCAAGATCTATGAAGATTGGTTGAGGAAACTGCATTTAGGTTGGAGAAGAGTGAGAGATGACATGGTGGCCATCTTCCAATATCTAAAATGCTCTCACATAAGCAACAGCACCAGCTTGTAATTCTGCTGATCCATGGACAAGGCCCTAAACCAATACAGTCTTATTTATTTATTTGATTATTAAAATACTAGCTGTACCTGCCACACATTACTGTAGTCAACCTTCCCTCCCTCTTTCTCACCTCCTTTCTTTCTCACCTTCCTTTCTTCCTTCCTCCCATCTTTCCTTCCTTACCTTCTTTCTTTCTTTCCTTCCTTCCTTCCTTCCTCCCCTTCCTCTTCCCTTCCTCCCCCCTTTTCTTTCCCTTCCTCTTTCTCCCCTTTCTTCCTTCTCTACCTATTCTTGGACTGGAACTCCCACCAGTCTGCTTGATCAATCTACCTACTTATCTCTTTCTAATCTATCTTATCTATCTGGAGGATGGCTGGGAGTTGCAGTCCAGGAACAGGAAACTGGAAATATGCAGGGATTCTCAAAGAAATCCACGGAGAAGAAAGCTTGCAGCTTGGAAGCAGTTCATTTGGACCATCCTCCTCTCTTAAAGGGCCTGGTCTAAGGGATGCTGGGAGCTGTCATCCAGAAGAGTGTGTGGATATGCTATTTCTGGGGGAGTCTTTTTTGCGCATGTGCTGTAGCATCTTTTTGCTTTTTTAGCTTTTTAAGTCCCTTCTGCTGTGTTTTCAGTGGTTTTATGAGTGATGGTCTCTCATTGGCCTCATAGGTGTATTGTGTCCAAATTTCGTGTCAATTTGTCCAGTGTTTTTTGACATATGTTAATCCCACAAATGAACATTACATTCGTATTTATATAGATTTATGTCCTACTCTCTATCTAAAGACTTCAGAGTGGTGCACAATAAAAAAACAAATCTAATTTTAAAATTATACAAATTAACTGGCTTATGAAAGTTCAAAGACACATGTTAACAGCAATGTAGGTCAAATGTCTGTCTGTCTGTACTACAAAGGCTAGGTGAAGTGGCCATCTGTGATGTCATGGGGAAAGAATGGGGTATGTGTATCAGGGGAAGGGAGGGAGGGAGGGAAGAGCGATGAAGAGTGCCATGTTGCCATGCAGACATTGTGAGGTAGGTCCTTGCAGAGCTGGAGAAGGGAGAAAGGAAAGAAAGAGAAGGGAAAGAAAGGGAAGGAGAAAGAAGGAAGAAAGGGGGGGGGAGGGAAGGAAGGAATGAAGAGAAACAAAAAGGAGGAAAGTATGAGGGAGGGAAAGAGCCAAGGAATGGGCTAGTATTAAATAAAATGAAATTCCAATGTAACATTAGTGAGAATAACCGACAAATGAACAGAGAGCCTTCATTTGTGCTTTTTCAACAGAGGTTGGATGGCCATCTCTCAGACGAGTCCGTACTCCAGGCAATAAAGCCCAACTTCTCCCTGGAGGGAAGGAGATTACAGGCAAAGATGAAGTGCTCTGGCCACATAATGAGAAGACAGGAAAGCTTGGAAAAGACAATTATGCTGGGGGAAATGGAAGGAAAAAGGAAGAGGGGCTGACCAAGGACAAGATGGATGGACGGTATCCTTGAAGCAACTGGCTTGACCTTGAAGGAGCTGGGGGTGGCCACGGCCGATAGAGAGCTCTGGAGTGGGATGGTTCATAGGCTCATGAAGAGTCGGAAGAGACTGAACGAATAAACAACAACACTGCTTTAACAGAAAGGTGGATTAGGCGGGGGTCCCTTCTTTGGAGGCTTTTAAACAGAGGCTGGATGGCTGCCTGACGGGGGTGCTTTGAATGTGATTTTCCTGCTTCTTGGCAGAATGGGGTTGGACTGGATGGCCATTAAGGTCTCCTCCAACTCAATGATTCTATCATTGTAGTCCCTACCAACTCTAGGAACTTATGATTCAAAATCACAATTTAGAGCACACAAAATTGGATTAAATGTCATTAACTGAGATTCACAAGAGTGTTTGTGCCACCTGAAAGTATAGGGAACTCCACAGTGAACAAAAACTAGAGGCTACTGTAAAAGACGCTGCTTCAGTTATATCTAAAATGCTCCTTTATGCGATGCCATCACTGCATAGAATGGAAACTCAACTGAATGTTACAGAGAGAAAGACAAATCCACTTTGACACAGTGACGATAAGGCGCCTCTGGGCAGTCTGAAACGGCATTTCTTCTGCTTCTGCACCGTAGCCTTTCCCAATTTGGTGCCTTGGATCAGAGCATGCAAACTTCAGGGATGTAACCTGGTGAACTCTGTGAAATCTGGAAATAAGCTTCCATATTCCTACAGCTAGGAGTGAAAATGCCTCATTTCTTGCTGTCACAAAGAACAAACTGTGACAATATAATCCCCCAAAAATATGAGGCTGTTCATTACTCAATCAGATCACTTGCAAATCCAGTTGGAAGAAATCCGAAAGTTTCATTCATTGTAACTCTGGCACATGTAATCCTTTTACTAGGAGTTCCAGAACTTAAAATTGCCCCCTGCTCCCACCAAGCAGCTGTGGCACATGTGAACGAGAGCTTCTTCCAAAACCAAATGTGTTTTGCAAATACTGGCACAAAATCCCTAGTGTATACATCACCTCAAAAAAAAACCTCACGCCAAATCCCTGCAATAAAAAAGATGGGTTGAATGCAGATGATTAGCATTCCAAGAAATTTTCACAAGTACCAACATGAACACTCCCCACCGGCTCCCTTCTAACACATTTATATTTAACTTGGAAAGATGTGACTCCTTATCGAGTATTTTCAACAACAAACATTCTGAAAGTGGGTAGAAGACATGGAGAGGCGATGCAATATGGCCATCTTTTAATATCTCCTGGGCTTTCACACAAAAGATAGGAGAGGGTAGGAAATCCAAGTTACAACAAGGATTCTCTGGCTAAATACAAGGGAGAACTTCTGACAGTAAAAACTGGTTGACATTTTAAAGAAGCCATTAAAACGTGAGCTAGACCAGTGCTTCCCAACCTTTTTTGAGCCGCGGCACACTTTTAACATTAAAAAAAATCCGGGGGCACACCACCAACCAAAATGACACTCTAACACAGTAAAGAACAGCTGGGGGATGGTGGCCTGCTGGGAGCAGCTGCTGGGAGTGCCGAAGCCAGAGGAGGGGGAGGAGCCAGGCCGCACCATGCCCCGCCCCCTCCCCCCGGCTTCAGCTCTGCCACAGCTTCTCCAGCCTTGAGGGGGCAGTGCAAGAGATCCATGCATAAGGGATCATGGAATCTTAGTGGACAACAAGGTGAACATGAGCCAACGAGGTGATGTAGCAGCTAAAAATCCAATATGATTCTAGGCTGCATAAATAGAAGGACAGTGCCTAGATCAGGGGTTCCCAACCTTTTGACCAGGGACCACTTTGACTTGGGACCAATCCCCAACATTACTACCAAAAGGGTTATGAATCTGTTTTTGGTCAACTTTAGATTTGGTTTGGTTATTTGGGTTGCTGATTCAGAAAACTGCATTGGAAAGACCACATCAGCTCTAGTTTCTGATACAGAACATATGCCATTCAGTTAGGGTTGCCATTTTTTGATATAAGAAATAAGGGACATTTACGAGATTTTTCACAAAAATAAGGGACACTTCATTAAAAATTTGAAACTCAAACATTAGGTAGAAATAGTTTTATTAACAGAATAAGATAATGAGTGAAACTCACAAAAACTGACTTACACCCTCTTAACAGTACATGGTATGTTTCTGCATGTTTTGTCATGCAGGAAAAACATTATTAGAACTACCTAATTTTCTCCATCTGTATTTAGTACTTGACTTTGCTGACTTTAAAAGTGCACTGTCTAAACATTAAAATAAATTTTATAAGACAGTACATCTTCATGATTATTATGTCAATAGTTAATGGTATAGAATAGTATGGGATACACAGGATTGTATAGTATTGGGATTCACAGCTAGGCCTATTTTAAGAGTAACTCTCAAGGAACCAGAAACTATCTTTATCCATCATGATCCAACATTCCCCTTGGGTAATGGTTAATTAGTCTACTGTACTTTGAAAAAGTCCTGTATCGCCTCTTCCTTCCAACGGGGACGCAGGCTGCCCTGCGAGTTGGAATCCCCGGGCAGGCATTGCCGTGGAAACCACAGCACGCACCTTCCTCTGGTGAACCCCACCCAGTCCTGTCCTGCTAGTCAAAAATAAGGGACAGGGCCTGAAAATAAGGGACACAAATTTTAGGGCCAGAATAAGGGACGTCCCTTAGAATAAGGGACATATGGGAACCCTACATTCAGTAGTTGGCATCCGCTTGCCCACAGAAAACCATATTTAATAAGCCTCAGCACTATAACTTAAGCTGGTGCAAAACGCTGCAGCTCGACTACTGGTTGGTGCGGCATTATCCTGCCACATCACTCCAGTCCTCCAGCGATTGCACTGGCTCCCCATCGAGTACCGGATTGCCTTCAAAGTGCTGGTGTTAACCTTTAAGGCCTTGCATGGCCTGGGGCCAGTGTACCTGGGGCCAGTGTACCTGAAAGACCACCTTTCCCTGCAAATTCCCCAGAGACCACTACGGTCCATGGATCAAAACCCATCACTTAAGATCTGCCGCCTGTCCTCGAGGCGGCAGCGTACTTTCTCTGTAGCAGCGCCTACCCTTTGGAACGCCCTCCCAGGGGAGGCTCAAGCAATAACTGACTTACAGGCCTTCGGAGGGCCTGCAAGACCAATCTCTTCAGACAGGCATTTAACCTTTAAGGCTGTTAAATTCCACTCTTGCCTCAATCTGTTTTATTATGTTTTTAACTATGTTGTGATTATGTTGTTCACTGGTGTGAACCACCCTGAGCCTCTTTGGGAAGGGTGGTATATAAATCGAAATAATAAATAAATAAATAAATCAGAGGATTTCACAACACCAGTCAATCTAGTTGCAACGGTGTAGTAACGGTGAGGCCGCAGATCATATTTTAGTCCTTGCGGACCACAGTCCATGGACCACAGGTTGGGAACCACTAGCCCAGATTGAGGGAAGTCATTAGTGTTCTGAACCTGTGGGTCCCCAGGTGTTTTGGCCTACAACTCCCAGGAAGCTCAGCAAGTTTAGTAGCTGTTAAGATTTCTGGGAGTTGAAGGCCAAACCCCACAAATTGAGAACCACTGGTCTAGATGATCCCTTGGGGTCTCCTCTAGTTTTATGATTCTATGAATGGCAGACGCCATCCCTTCTGGCTTTCAGTGAGTTTATTTTACAATGAGTTACTACGGGTTTAGAAACGGTCTGAACTAAGGATTTGAGTAAGGTTATCGCATGAATGGAACTATGCACCCTATATGTTATATGTTTTTTTTAAAAAAATAGTATACTATTTTATGTATTTTATTGATTAACTGTTAATCATTTTAACTGTGGGATATGTTTTTACTGTTTATTGTTACTGGCGTTGAATTCTTGCGGGAGCTGTAAGCCACCTTGACTCCCCTCAGGTGAGAAAGGCAGGGTAAAAATGAAGTAAGAAAATAAATAAATCAATAATCTTATTCCTACAAACATGAATGTTCCTTTTCTTCTTTTATATTGGGCTCTGTGTGAACGGTCTCGCAAACAATGCAAAGGCTCATTTATTTACCTATTTAAATACATTTAAATACATTTTATTCATAAAAAAATAAATATAGAAATAAATCTTACTGATTGATTTGATTCCCTGGATTAGACAAAGAGATAATAGAAAAGGAGAAAATAATTCGTAACGCTAAAGCAGAAAATAATTAAATAAACAGTCCTGGAAAAGATATTTACTAAAATAGTTTTAAAACATGTTTAAAGCATAGTAATTAAGATAATTAATTACTATGTTTTTAAAAACTGTTTTAAATTAGCATTTTTATAGGACTGTTCGTGTCATTACTTTCTTCATTTACAGCATAGTAATTTCAATTTAAAAGTGTAGCGTGATGGTCTGAGCTTCAATAACTGAAAAAGTTAATTATTTTTAATGTACGTATTTGGTAAGTTTTTACATTGTATCATTTTAAAGTTGTGAGCTATTTTGGGTACCAGTTCAGTGAAAAAAGTGGGGTACAAATTAGAATAAAAACAATAACAGCAGATGCACCAGCAACAACAACGGCATCCACAAATCAAGATAAACAAACAACCAACAACAACAGCAGCAGCAACCACAAATCAAGATAAACATACACCACACCTTCCCATAAAAACACACTTCTGCAGCAAACAGTTAATGGCTTGTCTAAATAAAAAAGGGAAGATGGAGACCAAGGCAGGACCACTTTAGCCATTAACTCAGGGGTGGGCAACCTACGGCCCGCGGGCCGGATCTGTCCCGGCAGTCGATTCTGTCCGGCCTGGGAGAAGGGCGTCGAGGGCGGGGCCAAGAGGAAGGCATGCTGCTGCCGCTATCCCATCGCGGGCTCTGTGGGGCCTGTGTCGGCAGACAGGCCAGAGGAGCGGTGGCTTTGGAGTGCCTGCGATCCGGGCTTGCAACAGGAGCACTCGGCAAACTGCGGGGGCTGATCGCCAGGGCAACCCGGAAGACTTGATCGTCTTCCGGGTCGCCAGGGCGATCAGCCGCCTCAGATTGCCGAGTGCTCCCCCTGCAGGCCAGGATCGCCTCTAGGGATGGCAGGCACTCCAAAGCTGCCCTCCTCCGGCCTGTCTGCCGACACAGGCTGCACAGAGCCCGTGATGAGATGGTGGCAGCGGCACCCCTTCCTCTTGGCCCCACAGGGCGATCAGCTGGGGAACGGCTGGGGGCAAGAGCGGGCAGAGGCCTGCAGTCTCCGATCGCCTGCTGCTCTGCTGCAGCGGCGGCTGGGTCCGCTTTGCAATCCTCTGGGCTGGGGCCATTGGGCCATTCCATCTTGGGATCCTTCCTCTCTTGAGGATGTCAGCCTTCATCTTGGTTCGCACCTTATCTTCTTGAATTTAATTTTATTTAATTTTAGTGGGTTTTATTATTATTTTATAATAATTTTATAATAATATAATAATATATTAAATAATATAATATAATGTTATATTATATTATAATTTCAATATATTATAATGTCTATATACTATAATATAATAATTATTATATTAATACTACTAATATTATATGAAAATTTCCTGATATATTAATATGTTAATATTAATGATGTGTAATCTATAGTAAATAAATAAAATAAAAATAAATAAATAAATAAAGTAGATTAGAATGTAATTCCGCCTCTAGGTGCGGCCCTCCATAATATTTTTTGGCTCTCGTGTGGCCCCTTGGAAAAAATAATTGCCCACCCCTGCATTAACTGGAAGGTAATTCCATAAATCCTGGGAGTAAACATGGAGGTCTTTTCTACACTGCCATATAATCCAGGTTATCAAATTAGATAATCCACATTATCTGCTTTGAACTGGATTATCTGAGTCTATACTGCCATATAATTGTTTGAAGCAGATAATTTGAATTTTATATGGCAGTATAGAAGGGGCCTGAGAAGTCCCTTTCCCATATCACTGCCATATGAGCCTATGATGCTGGCAGCACGAAGGGAAAGGCCTTCCAGTAAAGTCATAGAATCTGGACAGCTTCATACATGGAGAGCCAGCTCTCTGTTGGCACAAAAACCCCTCTGGGAATGATGGGATGAAACTGATTGCAGCCGAGTAGGTACTGTAAACCACAAATCTAACAACATGGATCTCACTTCAGCTAAAAAGTCTGGCCAGAAGCAAATTATCACTGTAATGATTCCCATGGCACTTCATAGTGTTATTATCCCCAGTCTGAATAAGTATATTTTAGGCAGAAACACTGGGAACAAGAGAACTGAAATGGTCCTTCCTTCAGATGTTGGTGAACTGCCACTCCCCAAAGTCCTAACCAGCACAAGTACTAAGGAATGCTGGGAATTGTAGTTCTAACATATGGAGGGAACACAATTCTCACATGGTGGGTGCAAGGCAGAAGTTACAAAAATATTATTATAATAAATGAGAGGGGTCTCAAACTCATTTTCACCAAGGGCCACGCCAACCTTATGGTTGCCTTCAAATGGCCACTGAATTCAAAAAATCTCTGGATAAAGAGGGCCAAAAAATTATTTTTTAACATAATGATTGGCGCTCTAGTTTTTGTTATTGAACAACTTCTATCACTTTTAATTATCTGCCGTGCAAACTGGGGTTAATGAGATTTGCAACCCAACAGCACTTGTGGCTCTGAGATTGGGGAAAGGCTAAAGGACATTTTAAAATCAAGCATCACACCCACAAGCTTTGTATTTAAATTCAAACCCCATTCTCCTGCCTAAACAGACCAATGTAGCGTTCCAAATGTTCCTGTATCCCTACTCTCATCAGCTCTTGTCATGATGCCTAGTGATGGGAAATATAGGAGTTGTTCTGGAGCAGTGGTTCTCAACCTGTGGGTCCCCAGATGTCTTGGCCTTCAACTCCTAGAAATCCTTAACAGCTGGTAAACTGACTGGGATTTCTGGGAGTTGTAGGCCAAAACACCTGGGGACCCACATGTTGAGAACCACTGATCTGGAGAGTCACAAAAAATGTCTTGGCAGGTTAGATTCGGCTTGCGGGCGTTGCGTTTGACACATGCGATATACGATAATTGCAACAAGAATTGTTAATGCTTTGATTTATGAATTAGTACCAAAACTTCTGGAGGGCCACATGATTCCTCCATCTGATTTAGCCAACATTTGGCCGATGGGTTTCCAGTCTTCAATGTTGCCCTAGGCTATGCTAAACTTCTCCATCTTTATGAACCTGCCCTCCCACCCTTTGGGAACACTTTTCTCGTGGGTCTTCCCAACCCAAGTCCCACCAACACCCTATTTTTAGGCCCTCAAATAAAGTATCCACATGTACAGTTCCATGTAGTCTGTGTGACTACATACCCTGTGTGAGCATACCCTCATGAAGCCGGAAAGCTGGAATGTTAAATTGCCTCTGTGTCTATATATATATTTATGTCTAATGGCATTGAATGTTTGCCATGCATATGTGCATTGTAATAATAATAATAATAATAATTTATTTATTTAAAACTTTTGTACCCCGACCTTCTCACCTCCATAGAGGGACTCAGACCAGCTTACAGCAAGATTCAATGCTATACAATTTAAAATATCTACAACAACATATTAAAATACATAAAAAGCCCAAGACATAAAACCAAATTGCCATTAAAACAATTCCACTCGGTTTGAAATGTGGTCATTCATTCAGACTATAACCAATCTCAGCCTATTCTGGGAAAGCTTCATTCCACATCCAGGTCTAATAATAATAATAATGATCTTTATTTATACTCCGCCACCATCTCCCCCAACGGGGACTCGGGGCGGCTTACATGAGGCGAAGCCCAGAAGTACATTTCAATACAATAAATATAAAAATATAAAAAAACATTAAATTAAATTAAAGGAAAAATATCAAACGTAAAATATAATAAACAGTGCAAAGTAATAAAATGGCAAAATACAAACACAATCACGCTGAGCGAGGCAACATGTGCAGAAAACAATGATAAAAAACCAAGGATGAGGTAAGATTAAAACCTATATATTTGTAGGGAGACTCATGGACAGGGTAGTAAAGACAGGCCTTCATGTGGGTAAGAGGCAGTGCAATATGAGGACACCCATTATAGGACAGTATGACAAGGGAGAAGTGAGATCATTCTCCGAAAGCGCAACGGAAAAGCCATGTTTTGAGGTTCTTCTTGAAAGTTTCTAGGGTGGGGGCTAGCCTGGGTCACCTGCACGGTGAGAAGGGCGGAATACAAATACTGTAAATAAATAAATTATATGTGAGCAACTGGGACTAACAACAACAACAACTTTATTTTTATGTTCTGCCTCCATCACTAAGATATTAAATTAACAATTACATTAGAAGGAGGCTACCTGAGAACATATCAAGTCTCCTCTCAAAAACACAAGCAGGGTAATTTCCATCCAAACAATAATGATAACAAAACTTTATTTATATACCGCTCTATCTCCCCGAGGGGGACTCAGGGCAGTTTCCAAGTAACATCACCAAAACATACACAGTAAACAGTATAGCATAAAATTAACAGAACAACATCAGCATAAAATTATCACAATAACACATATATATTTCAAATAATCCTGCCTGTTCAGAGCGATTAAAAGGCTGGGCCAAAGCTAGTACAAACTCAAAATATGAGGGGGCCAGGAATTAAGTGCAGTGCTATAACAGGCTAACAGTAATAGCGGGAACGGGTCTGTGGCTGCTCATTTCCAGGGCCTATTCGAGCAGTGTTTTTCAACCTTTTTTGAGCCGCGGCACATTTTTTACATTTACAAAATCCTGGGGCACACCACCAACCAAAATGACACAAAATGACACTCTAACACAGTAATACATATAGTTAATATGTTTTAAAATGTATTTATACACTCAATGTCCGAATCGGCCGGCGGGCCGCGAAATGCCCAAGTCTGGTATTAGAGGTTCCAATTTCCCACGGCACACCTGATGATTGCTCACGGCACACTAGTGTGCTACGGCACACCGGTTGGGAAACACTGTATTAGAGGGATGCAAATCTCCCTTTGTACAATCAGGTTGGAATTATGGATCACAGTGAAAGAAATGAGGAACCTGTTCCTTAGAACGCAGCCCTCCAAAAAAAGACCACCACAACTTTCCATGAAACACAATTGTGGACCAGTAGTGACTAGTTCCCAGTAGAAATGGGAAGGACAGAGGACCAGGTTTTCCAAAGACTGAACAAAAGTTTCACTGGAATTGTTTCTTACATCCACAGCAGGCCAAAAGCCATTGCAGTCCTGCTTAAAAGATGAGATTGCTGTGTACAACACATGCTCATGAAAGCATCAGTAGCATATAAAGAGGAGACTCTCGCATGAGGATAAGAAGGAGACATGAGGAAGAGGAGGAAAAAGCAGTTTTAGCCAAGTGTTGATAAGTAAGACAGCAGATGGAACAGGTGGCTGGAGGGGCCACTTTAGCCCAGGTCTGCAATGCCCCATTTAACCTCCTCTGCTTTAGAATATATATATATTAACATGTCACAGGAAGCAGCAAGAACAGACAAGAGGGCCTTCAAAGCTTACCTTGCTCAAGTCTCTTCATCTGCTGAATCTGGTCGACGGTTTTCTTCAGGATCTTGCATTTGTCGGGTTTGACGCTCAGGCTGTCGATCTCTCCGATATTGGCGGAAAGCAAGTCTGCGAGTTCTTCCAGGTATTTGTTCTCTTGCTCCCTGCGCCGTTTCTCATTGCTGTTATAGAAAACCAAGCCTTAGTTACTACAGCTTTTCATAATCAAAGCCTAGGCATGATGACAGACTTGAAATAATCCAGAATTCAAACCAACCACAGACCAAAACAAGTCGGCACAGATGGAGCAAGCATGCTTTCTGCTGCTTCGGAACCAGGACACGGAGCACTGTATTCACGTTACAGGAAAAGGGATTTGATCTGAGTTTTAGAATTTCCTGACAATATGAACTGTTTGACAGTGGAATATGCTTGCCTGGGAGTCCAGCAGTCTCCTTTTTAGGAGTTTTTCTGGCCATCTGTCAGGAGTGCTTTCATTGTGTATTCATTCATGGCAGAAGGAGATTAGATTGGTTGGCTCTTCTGGTCTCTTGCAACTCTAGGATTCTATAGTTCTATGCATTCCTGTATTATAATCCATTCATGCATTTAATAGACAGAGATCTGGGGTGAGGGCCCAGTTCTCTTCCAGATTACATGTTTCAACCTTGTTTAGCTCTATAGCAAATTGCAGCTTTGTCCCTTCATGAATGGCATCAAATGTCATTATCATCAGACCATGGGCACCTGTGGTACATTTTTTCCACCCTGGGACTACAAGTAATTGTGACTGGGGACTGGCCCGGATTACCCATAAGGCCACTCTAGGCCATGGCCTAGGGGCGCAGGCCAAGGGGGGCGCAGTTCACGGACCAAAAAAAAAGGTTGACCCTCTCTCTCTCTCGGGGGATGGCGGGGGGAGAGCGCTGCGAGGGGGCGAGGGAGGAGGGAATGGCGCTCCCCCTCACTATCGCCCCGCCCCCTTGTCAAGGAAGGAGGACACGAGGAGGAAGAGGAAGAAGGAAGGGAAGCCCCCGGGGCTGTTGCCGGGCATGTGCGGCACCCAGGAACATGGCGGAGGAGGCAGAGGCGCTCGCGCCCTCCTTCCTTGACAAGGGGTGCTGCCAGGGGCAGGGCATCCCTCCGCCTCCTCCTTGCGCAACTCAAGGAGGAAAGGTGCGAGGAGGAGGAGGAAAGCCCCGCCCCTGGGGGCGCTGCCGGGGGCGGGGCTTCCCTCCGCCTCCTCCACCTTGCAGTGGAAAGAAGGAATGTGGGAGGGGGGTGCGGTAGAGATTGGTTTGGGGGCGTAATTCCAAAGTGTGGCCTAGGGCGCCAAAAGGGGTTAATCCGGGCCTGACTGGGGATGCTTCACCAGGTAATAGTAAAATGGAATGATATCATTTCCTAATAAACTGTATTAGAAGTAGATGCAAAAAAAATCTCTGAAAACCTCAAATTCCATTTTGGGCATCATTAGAAAAGGAATCAAAAATAAAACTGCGAAAATTGTATTGACTTTATGCATACTGGTCACAACAATATAACAAAAGATCTTTTTTTTAAAAGGACAATTAAGGATTTTTAAAAAAATAGAAGCCTCTACCCTAAGTGGTTTGAATCCACAAGATGGAGTGAGCTCTCGTCTGTCAGCTCCAGCTTCCCATGCAGGGACATGAGAGAAGCATCCCACAGGATGGTAACACATCCAGGCGTCCCGTGGGCAATGTCCCTGCAGGCAGCCAATTCCCTCACACCAGAAGCGACTTGCAGTTTTTCTGACACGATTTTAAAAATCTACCCTAAGCAGAAAATGTACATATTTGAAACTCCCTCATAACCTGAGAACCTCATGGCAACCACCTAGTAAACGAAGTACAGCTCTACTCAGTGTAAAACTCAGTTGGACTTTACTACTGCGAGATATAGGAACAGATGCCTACTTTGGACTGCTAGGTTCATTAACAAATAATCTCTTGGTACCATTGGCAAGGACTCGCATCCTGTTGGTGAGTCCTAATCAAGGTAGACGTTTTCAATGGTGAGTCAACGCAGAGATTAAATCCCTCTCATCAAATGTATCTACCCTACTTAGCATTACAAACGGGATTGAGGCCAAGGTATATTTCCAAATTCATCACTATCAGGGGTAGTGGACCTGCAGAAAAGGTTGAATGTTTTGATTCCTTATCACTGGCGTCTCAATTTCCACCCTGGCTATTATTATCTTAGTAAGTGCTCATAATACATTGATGATACATACTAGGCTTGGTTTAGAACCCAAAAATCGGGATTCAAAAATCTAGGGGGGGGGGGGGATTTTTTTTATTAGTAATGGAAAGACTTACAAAAAATTTTCCCAAAAATTCTAAAATGTAACGTAATTACTAACGAAATTTGTTAGTAGTTCGAATGCCAGAACATGCGCATTCAGATGGTTTTGGCCTACAACTCCCAGAAATCCCAACAGCTGGTAAACTGGCTGGGATTTCTGGGAGTTGTAGGCCAAAACTGGAATAAATCACACTGAATTCTAGATGGGACTCTCCAAATAGGAAGGAGGGAGGGAAGGAGGGAGGGGGTATTCTATTCTTGGAAGCAGCAAAAAAAAAGGAGGAGGAGCCCCCCGCTCCTCGCTGCCTCTCTCTCGCCCGATCCTGAGGGAGAGAGCCCAAGTTTGCCCAGGCTGAGGGGAAAAGGAAGAGGCCTGAGGCTGTGAGGAATGGTGAGAGTTGAAGTCCAAAACACCTGGAGGGCTGAAGTTGGCCCGTGCGGTGGGGGAAGAGAGGAGGCAGAAGAGAAGGGAGGGGGAAGCCACGAGGAGAGAGAGAGAGAAAGCAGAGAGAGAAGGAGAGAGAGCGGGGGAGAGGGAGGAGTGAGTTGAAGTCCAAAACATCTGGAGGGCTGAAGTTGGCCAGTCATGAAGCCTCTTCAAGGCTTGGCACGCTTTAGATCCTGGCAGGCAGGAGGGGCAGGGAGGGCCCGCCCACTCCTCCTCCCCTGCCAGGATCTAAAGCGCGCCAAGCCTTGATGCGCTTTAGATCCTGGAAGAGGAGGAGCGGACGGGGCCCTCCCTGCCCCTCCTCCCTGCCAGGATCTAAAGCGCGCCAAGCCTTGATGCGCTTTAGATCCTGGCGGAGGAGGAGGAGCGGACGGGGCCCTCCCTGCCCCTCCTCCCTGCCAGGATCTAAAGCGCGCCAAGCCTTGATGCGCTTTAGATCCTGGCGGAGGAGGAGCGGACGGGGCCCTCCCTGCCCCTCCTCCCTGCCAGGATCTAGAGAGCGCCAAGCCTTGATGCGCTTTAGATCCTGGCGGAGGAGGATCAGCGGACGGGGCCCGCCCTGCCCCTCCTCCCTGCCAGGATCTAAAGCGCCAAGCCTTGATGCGCTTTAGATCCTGGCGGAGGAGGGAGGAGCGGACGGGGCCCTCCCCTGCCCCTCCTCCCTGCCAGGATCTAAAGCGTGCCAAGCCTTGATGCGCTTTAGATCCTGGAAGAGGAGGAGGAGCAGACGGGCCCCCTCCCCCCCTCCTCCCTGCCAGGAGTTTGTTTGCATCTGATTGGCTAAAGGAAAGAAGGTGGTTTCATGGTACCACCTGGTCTCCATTAGCCAATGAGAAACCGCGTTGACTAAGGGCAAAGAAGCCATCCGACGTCCTTACGACACTTACGCACCAGATACAAAAATGGCGCCGCCCAGGACCGGAAAAGAAAGGCTACTTCCGGGTTCGCCGGCGAGATGCGTAAAAACTAGAAAGTCCCATTTCTTACAAATCCCTTCCGATATCAATTAATTTTCATAACTCTCAGCCCATGCCTAATACATACATTTTGGTGGGTATGCTTGAAATTCTGGGGGAAATGACTGAAAATATTTTATATTGTAATAGCTGTGCCCTGCCACACGTTGCTGTGGCCTATAGTAAGAATTTTCGAAGTAGAGGTAGATATCTGGACTATTATGAAAGAGAGGTACCAACCTATTCCTTCCCCCCTTTTTCTTCCCCTTCCCCTTTCTCTCCTTTCTTCCTTCTCTACCTCTTTCTTTTATTCCTTCTTTCACTCTTTGGTTTCATCCTTCTTTCTCCCTTTCCTTCCTTCCTTCTCCCTTTCTCTACTTCTTCCTTTGTCTCCTTTCTTCCCTCCCTGTTTTCTTCTTTCACTGTTTATTTCCTTTTCTCCTTCCTTCCTTCTTTACCTCTTTCCTGCCTTTCCTTTCCTTTTTCATTCCTTTCTACTTTCTCTTCTTCCTTCCTTTGGTACCTCTTTCTTTCCCTCCTTTGTTCTTTCCCTCCCCCCTTCTCTTTCCGTCCTTCCCCCTTTCCCTCTTTCATTCCTTCCCTTTTCCCTCCCTCCTTCCTTCTCTCCTTTCCTGTCTGTTCTCCTTCTTGCCTTCTTTACCTCTTTCCTGTTTCTCCTTTCTTTTTCCTTTCCTTTCTACTTCTCTTGCCAAAGGGAAAGAAAGAAGGAAGGAATGCAAGAGGGAAGGAGGGGGAAGGTGGTGAGGGAGAGGGGGCAGCGCCAGAGCAGGGAAGGGGCGGGTACAGGGCTGGAGTAGGGGGTGGAGCCAAAGCAGGGCCTTTTGTTGCCCTTCCACCACATTCCCCTCCTTGCCAAAGGGAAAGAAGGAAGCAAGGAATGCAAGAGGGAAGGAGGGGGGAGTGCAGTGAGGGAGAGGGGGCGGGGCCAGAGTGGGGAAGGGGCGGGGACAGGGCTGGAGTAGGGGTTGGGGCCGGAGCGGGTCCTTTTGTTGCCCTTCCACCACATCCCCTCCTTGCCAAAGGGAAAGAAGGAAGGAAGGAACGCAAGAGGGAAGGAGGGGGGAGTGCAGCGAGGGAGAGGGGGCGGAGGATCTGTATTTTGTTAATTTAATAAATTTTGAGGGGTTCCTTCGGGGATTTTTATTGTTGGTCACATCTTGCATTGTGAGACGTTTTGCTGCCAAATTTGGTGGGTATTGATTGGCCCAGTAGTTTTTTTGTTTTTACGGTACTCATAATGACAGGACAATTTTTATATATATAGATAATTTATCGCACAGCAGTATAGCAGAAGACCTCTCTCCCTGGTCTGCATTCAAGCTGCTCTCATTTTGCATAAACCCTGCCCTGGACATCCTAACAACGAGTAGCGGAGCAGCTACTCAACTGATCAATGTGTAAGTAGGCCAATAAAAAGAAATTGGTAAGTTGCTAATCAAGAAAAACTGTGATGGCAGCAGACCAAGAAATTAAGCTAAAAGGCAGAAGGGAATCCAGAAAGAAAGAGGGAAAAAAGCAATCAATCTGTTTGGAAATACCGCTAAAGCAATCGCTTCCTAAGCAAATCTAAGAAGCATCTAACTTACAGTGAAACTATGCAGATGAAGAGAGAACAGCTTTCATGTGGCTGCAATTATTCACTCCTCTGCTTTGAAAAAAAATGCCCTCAGAGGACTATTAAAAAAGAAAATGCAATGATTGCCTTGTTGCTGAATGAGATCCAATTGCCTTTCTCCAAATCTGCATGTCTGTGGCTGAGGAGGAGAAGGGAAGAGATCTTCCGTTCTTGCATCACTCCAATTTTGTGACATTTGCTGCTGAACATATACAGTCATCCCTCCACAGTTGCTTGATTTGGGGCACAGAGCCCCAAGAGAAAGGGAAACACTTGAACCAAAAAGACTACCCTGTAGTCTAATGCGCAAGTCTAGAACTTGTAGTAAAAAATCAACCCCAAAGGCCTTGGTTGACTTATCCATAGCTCCATATGAATACAATACCTTACATCAGTGTTTCCCAACCAGTGTGCCGGGGCACACTAGTGTGCCGTGAGTGATCATCAGGTGTGCCGTGGAAAATTGGAACCTCCAGGGGGGAAGGGGGAGTCTAATGTGTTGAAGTATAAAAACCCTAATAAACCTACCTTGATAAAGGCACAAAATTACAAACACACCCTCCCTCCCCACCCGTTGTCTACTTGGTCTCTCCCTCTCCATGCATTGGGAAGGCCCGCCTCCCTTTCCCCAAGTAGAGACCACCTCTTGCCTCCTGGGGGTTCTGTGTGGGAAGTTTGGCCCAGTTCTATCATTGGTGGGGTTCAGAATACTCTTTGATTGTAGGGGAACTATAAATCCCAGCCACTACAACCCCCAAATGTCAAGGTCTATTTCCCCTCAACCGTATCTGCGTTCATATTTGGGCATATTGAGTATTCATGCCAAGTTTGGTCCTGATCCAACATTGTTTGAGTCCACAGTGCTCTCTGGATATAGGTGAACTATAACTCCAAAACTCAAGGTCAATGCCCACCAAACTCTTATAGCATTTTCTCTTGGTTATGGGAGTTCTGTGTGGGAAGTCTTTCTGCCATTTCTGCCAGGATATCTATGTTGAGTTCATCGAAACAGGCCCAAGTTTCACACTGAGTGTATAATACATTTAAAAACATATTAACTATATGTATTACTGTGTTAGAGTGTCATTTTGTGTCATTTTGGTTGGTGGTGTGCTCCAGGATTTTGCAAATGTAAAAAGTGTGCCGCGGCTCAAAAAAGGTTGGGAAACACTGCCTTACATCTTATCAAAAAAGGAACTCCAACCAAAGAAGCACCGATCCCCTCTACTCTCTCCACCATTGCATTGCTTCTTGCCTTTTTGAATGCCTGGGCAGGGAAAGGGAGCAACACCCGCAGGAAACTGCCCCTGAGACAGCATTGCTCACATAGGATCACAGAGTTGGAAAAGACTCCCAAGGCCATCCAGTCCAACCCCCTTCTGTCAGGCAGGAAGACACAATCCAAGCACTCCTGACAGATGGCCATCTACCCTCTGCTTAAAAATCTCCTAAGAAGGAGACTCCACCAAGCCCTCAGAAAACTGCATATTCCACTGTCAAACAGCTCTTACCGTGAGGAAGTTCTTGGTGCATTCCCCTCTCCATGGAATGGAGACTCGACTCGCAATTAGATATGTTTCCGGTCCTAATTCAAGGTGCAGGTTATTACCTACAAAGCCCTAAATGGTTCGGCTCCAGTCTATCTTCACAATCACATCTTCCCCTATGAACCTGTGCGAGCTCTAAGATCTGTTGGGGAGGCCCTGCTCTCGCTCCCACCTCTGGCATAAGCATGGTTGGTGGGACGAGAGAGAGGGCCTTCTTGGTGGCAGCGCCCTAGCTCTGGAATTCTCTCTTAGCCCCCACCCTGTCCACTTTCTGTAAAGGGGCACTCCTATCTATCTCACCCACGGGTTTTGCAATTTTTACCCTTCGCATTTGGCCCAGTTTGCCCTTGCTTAATTCTTTTATATTTTGTTTTATTATGTTATTGTCACCATTTTATTGCATTATTATGTTATTGTTAAGCATTTTATTTTGCTTTATTGTAATTTTTTGGGCTCGGCCTCATATTAGCCGCCCCAAGTCCCTTCGTGGAGATGGCGGAGGGGTATAAATAAATAAATAAAGACCTAAAACATGGATGTTCCAATGTGCTTTTGATTAATTGGTTCACTAGATGAATTGGTCCTTCTAGCCATAACTTAATTTTCAGTTCTTGCACTTTACGATTGTCCCTGCTCTGTAGCTGTAGTGCACAAATTTGACTCGGCCCTTCCAGCCCTAACTTATCATCTGGCTTTTGCACTTTTCTATCAGCCCTGTCCTTGTAGCTGTAATGCACAAGTCACTGCCTAGTTTTGAAAAGTACAATAAGCTTGGCTTTTGGTTGTTGTATGATGAATTATGTTTTTATTATGTTTGTATATGTATTTTATTGTGTTATATTTTAACTCTGTCTGGGCTTGGTCCCTATATAAGCAACCCTAAGTCTTCAGGGAGATGGTGGCGGAATACAAAAATAAAGTTATTAAAATTATTATTAGTATTGAAGAAGGTTAGAATAATAGTTTAATCAAAATTAGACAGTCTTACATTAAATTACAGTTTTATGTAATTATTCAGAAACATTTAACCTACGGATGCCTCAATTAATGTAATTGTATTGGTATCTATTTTTATTTTGAAATTTACCAGTACACGCTGCATTTCACACCCTTGGCTTATACTCGAGTCAATACATTTTCCAAGTTTTTGTGGTAACATTACGTGCCTCAGCTTATATTTGGGTTGGCGTATACTCGAGTATATACGGTAGATAAGGCCTCAGGACTACAGTGTTCCCTCACTACTTCGTGCTTCACTTTTCGCGGACTCGCTGTTTCATGGTTTTCTTTCCTTGTTACTCACCGGGCCGAGTCCTGGTTCTGCCACCGGGACCCGGCCTGGTGAGTAGCAAGGGAGGGCGGGTGAACGAGTGAGGGAGGACTGCAAAGACGGAAGCAGTGGCAGAAGCAGTGACCAGGCTCCTGCTTCTGCCGCCACTGCTGCCCTTGCTCGATCACTCACCCACCCTCTCTCGCTTGCTCACTCACTGGGCCGAGTCCTGGTGGCAGAACCAGGACATGGCCCAGTGAGTAGTGAGCAAGGGGAGGGGGTGAGTGAGCGAACGGGCGAGAAGGGTGGCAAAGGCGGCAGCGGCTGCAGAAGCAGGAGCCTGGCTGCCTCTTCCAGGCTCCTGCTTCTGCTGCTGCCTTTCCTCACTCGCTCACTCACCAAGACGGATCACAGCGGCAGAACCAAGACTCGGCCCAGTCAGTCAGTGACCAATGGAGGAAAGGGCGAGGGAGCAAGTGGGGGAGGGCAGGGAGGGTGGCAAAGGCAGTGGCAGCGGATAATATGGACTGTCCCTACTTTGCGGATTTTCACTTTTCGCGGGTGGTTCTGGAACGTAGCACCCGCAATAAGTGAGGGAACACTGTAATGACAGCAATGTTGCGATGCTTTGCCACCCCAAGGAAGTCTTGCTTCCTTCTGAAAGACTCCACAGCGCCTCCACTAATGGGCTGGAAGGTCTTCTCCACTTATCATTGTGAGTTTTAAAAGGCAGCGGACAAGAATACAGCTCTCTTTGGAAGGAAAGATCCCGCAGCGCCCTGGGGCCTTCTGCCTGAATCAAAGCTAATGGAAACATGGTTTGAGAAAGGGAGCTTATAAGAAAGACACATCTGGGAAGGCTTTGGGAGGAATGGCTTCCCTGATTATTGAAAGGCTTGTAAATATTACTTAGGAGCGCGGGATGAGTGTTTTGGTTAAGGTCAGATTAAAAGGTGGGGAGAAATCAGGAAAGTGACTGAGATATTCATGTCGGGATTTTTTTTTAAAAAACGCTGCAACTCCGGTGCTACTGTTGCTGTGGCAACATAAGCTGTGGAAGGATAGAAATCCAATTTCCTTTAGAGAGAGAGGGGAAAAACACTGTTAGAATATGACTCCTGTTGGCTAGTCCTCCTGCCATGCCAAAGTGTCATGGTCAGTAATAATCAAAAACGGACCAGAAAGCCAGAGCGGGGACTGACCCAGAGTTTTGAAAGTCAGTTAATCACATTAGGGGCATAATTGATGACATTCGCTGAGATTTGCACTTAGGAAAGCGCATGAGTAGATAGATGCACAGGAATAAAACAGCAGGAGCCTTTTATAAGAGGCACCTTGCGCATGAGAGAGAGAGAGAATGAAGAGGAAGGCTTGGCTAATTGAGGAGAAACAGATTTCATCCACTCTACTATTATCAACAGGGATGTCAGCTTAAGTGCTAAAGTTAACTTCACCACTTGACAAATGATTGGGGTGAAAATCGGTGTTGTTTCTCACCTATTCCTTCTTATATTCACACAGGATGGTGCAGCAGACTATAGCTTGGATGTATCTTCCTGCCTCACTCCCTAGATTCTGAGCTGGGACTTTGAGGTTTTTAGGAGGTTACTGTGGGTGCATCTGCACCAGTGTTTCTCAACCTGGGGGTCGCAAGGGGGTTTCAGAGGGGTCGTCAAAGACCATCAGAAAACATGTATTTCTAATGGTCTTAGGAACTCCATTGGCAGAGATGGCTGAAGATCTCTCCGGTAGTCCTTCTCTTGTTTTTTGGAAACAGACGACAAATCTTACCACCAAAAGACCTCCTCCGCTGTGATTGGCCGGCCTCTCAGCCAAAGGGAGGGGAGAGCAAGCATGCTCGGCACATGGCAGCGTAGTGCGCATGTGTGGGCGAGGGAGAGTGTGTGAGGTTGGAGGGAGGCTCATGCCAGCGAGTCCTTACAAGACATGGGGGGCTCTGTGTGGGAAGTTTGGCCTAATTCCGTCGTTGGTGGGGTTCAGAATGCTCTTTGATTGTAGTGAACTATAAATCCCTGTAACTACAACTCCCAAATGTCAAGGTTTATTTTCCCCAAACTCCAATGGTGTTCACATCTGGGCATATTGAGTATTCGTGCCAAGTTTGGTCCAGATCTATCATTGCTTGACTCTACAGCACTCTTTGGTAAGGCTGTTCTCAAATTTCGGATATGCCCGAATTTTGGAAGTTTTCTGGATACTTCCGACTTTTTTAGCAATTTCGATAGCAACTCTCCCAACAGGGATTCTGAAATTCCAAATTTTGGAATTCCGAATTTCGGGTGTCATTTCCGAATTTTCTTGCTGATTGCTCATTGGCTGATGGCTAACAGCTGACTCTTCCTGCTGCTGATTTTTTTTTGCCCATTTTTGAAAGCGGATGCCATTTCCGAAGACTTCTGAATTTCGGAAATACTGCCGAATCAATTTCGAAATTTATTGGAAATTTTTCGGAAGTCCATATAATCCAAAACGACAGCTACAATTAGATCCGAAATGAGTTTCAATTTTTTTTCTTGGATCAACCAGCCCTACTCTCTGGATATAGGTGAATTACAACTTCCAAACTTAAGGTCAGTGCCCACCAAACCCTTCCAGTAATTTCTGTTGATCATGGGAGTTCTGTGTGCCAAGTTTGGTTCAATTCCATCATTGGTGGAATTCAGAATTTTCTTTGATTGTAGATGAACTATAAATCTCAGCAACTACAACTCCCAAATGACAAAATCAATCTTCCCCTTAACCCCACCAGTATTCAAATTTGGGTGTATCAGTATTTGTATCCTAAATTTGGTCCAGATAATGAAAATACATCCTGCATATCAGATATTTACATTATTATTCATAACAGTAGCAAAATTATAGTTATGAAGTAGCAGCGAAAATAATTTTATGGTTGGGGGTCACCACAACAAGAGGAACTGTATTAAAGGGTTGCGGCATTAGTTTGAGAAACACTGATCTAGACTGTAGATTGAATGCAATTTGATCCCACCTTAACTGCCACGACTCAATGCTATGGAATCATGGGGGCTATAGTTTTACAATGCCTTTATAACCTTTCTTGCCAAAGAGGGTTGGTGTCTCACCAAACCACAAGTCCCCAGATTCCACAGCACTGAACCATTTAATGTATCTGATATACAGTACAACTTACGAGTATCTGGTATTCATTTTTGGTCTCCCATCCAAGTTGTAACCAAGGCTGACTCTGCTGAATTCCCCAAATCAGGAGGGATCTGATGTCTTTAGGGCAGAGCTGCCCAGGAAGTCGATCGCGATTGACCAGTCAATCCTGGGACCAAAGGAGGTTGATCCCAGCCAGATGGAGCGCTTCTCAGAGGGGGGAGGAGCCAGGTCACGCCAAGCCATGCCCCCTCCCCCAGCTTCGGCACTCCCAGCAGCTTCTCCAGGCTTGAGTATGGCAATGCCAAGCCAGTGGTGACATAGCTAGCACAAGGCTGGTTTGGCATTGCCATCCTCAAGCCTGGAGAAGCTGCTGGGAGCCCAGAAAGCCAGAGGGGAGGGGCGGGGCTTGGCAAGGGCTTGGCGCAGCCTGGCCCGCCCCCTCTGGCTTCCATAGACCAGCAGCTTCTCCAGGCTTGAGGATGGCAATGCCAAGTCAGCCTTGTGCTAGCTATGTCACCACTGGCTTGGCATTGCCATCCTCAAGCCTGGAGAAGCTGCTGGGAGCTCAAAATCCAGAGGGGAGGGGGCGGGGCTTGGCGGGGCCTGGCTCCGCCCCCTCTGGCTTCCGCAATACCAGCAGCTTCTCCAGGCTTGAGGATGGCAATGCCAAGCCAGTGGTGGCATAGCTAGCACAAGGCTGGTTTGGCATTGCTATCCTCAAGCCTGGAGAAGCTGCTGGGAGCTCCAAGGCCAGAAGGGGCGGAGCCAGGCCGCACCAAGTCCCGCCCCCTCCCCTCTCCAGCCTTGAGGAGGTAGGTAGATCTTTCTGACTTGGTTTTATTATAAGTAGCTCGCATGCTGATAAAGTGTGGGCACCCCTGCTTTAGGGTATTTAGGCAAGATCTTATCCATGGTAGCTATTCAAAGTGCAAAGAAAAAGCCTTGTGGGGATGCCAACACTCATCTGAGGAAACAAAATCTGTTCTCATCCACAGAATGAGGAGATGTCAGAAGAAAGGCAAAAGAACAGGTCTCAGCACCTTTCCACTTACCTCTGGGCGAGAGTGTCACACGGCGACCCCTTCCTCTTCTGGGAATCCGAGTTTGCCGGGTCCATGGAGTTGTTCCCAAGGCCACTCATGTTGAGTCAGTTCACGCCTGAGGAGGAAACAAGGAACAAGGCTAAAGTACATCACAGGTAAAAGGTGAAGTAGGTGAGATAAGGAAAGAGTCTCGTTCACAACAGCCGGAGGAGATACAGCTCCATTGACAAAGCACAGGGTGGGAGGGCAGAGGAAGTGGACCCTACAAAGCAACCTACTCTCTCTTTCGTCAGCCACAGCGCTTCCTGTCCCAATGCTCAACCTGTTGACAACGCATCATTCTGCTCTCTCAGTTTCACTGACTTTTCGCTGAACTTCCTGCGCAGTGACTGGCCCAGTTTTGGCACCCCACCCGCAAAAGAGTTGGCCTCGTGGGTGACGTGGTTGCCCCCTGCTCTGGGGTCTAGCGACACACACCGCACAGGGGTTGCTAACCTCCCTAGAAAAGCACATCGACTTGAGCAGATGGCATCAAAAAGACGCCTCCTCTGAGACTCTCCGGTCACAGGAGGGCACATTTGGTTACCGAGCTGTCAACACCCTTCTGTCACCCTTACCATTACCTCTCTTTCCCAAGACCAGAGACAGGTGGGAGTCCTTATACAGTCAAAACAGTGCAAGAAGAAGGTCGCCAGCAGACTTGGGGGAAAGCCTCTAGTTTTGTACAGCAAATTACCAAAAAGCACAGGTTGCATTTCGCTTACCCAAAAATGCTTGGGACCAGAAGTGTTTCGTATTTTGGGTTTTTGAATACTGGCCACCAAATGCTTGCTATGTTTAGTTGTCCAGGAGAATAATAATAATAATACTTTATTTATACACCGCCACCATCTCCCCGAGGGCAGTCGGGGCGGCTTACATGAGGCCAAGCCCAATGACACATAATAAAATAACACAGCAGCAAATAATAAAACAACACAAGCAATATAACTCACACATAAGCAATATCAGACAATTTAAAACCATGGCCGGATGACAGGATGATGGGATGGATTCTCCTCAGTTACAAAGCCAGCCATGAAGTAATGGTGACAACAATTAGCATCCCTTCTGTCCTCAGACACCAGAGCATCAACTCTTGTCTAGAGAGCAATGAGGAACAGAAGGAACGCTGTGGGGTTCTTCTCTCTTGTTTTCACCTCTGTTTCCTCAATCTATTTAAGTCAATGTATTTTGAACAGTTTAAGAATTACGGTATTCTTGAATGATGTGCCTTGTTAACATTTGAATCATGTGTTGTCAAAGGCTTTCAAGGCCGGAATCATTGGGCAGCTGTGAGTTTTCCAGGTTGTATGGCCATGTTCCAGAAGCATTCTCTCCTGACGTTTCACCCACATCTATGGCAGGCATCCTCAGAGATTGTGAGGTTTGTTGGAAACTAGGCAAGTGTAGTGTATATATCTGTTGAATGTCCAGGGTGGGGAAAAT
This sequence comes from Anolis apletophallus, assembly GCA_030556195.1. Lineage (NCBI taxonomy): Eukaryota > Metazoa > Chordata > Lepidosauria > Squamata > Anolidae > Anolis > Anolis apletophallus. The sequence continues at coordinate 7,903,585 of JARBWK010000003.1, read as the reverse complement.
AACTCTTGTCTGCTTGAGGCAAGTGAGAATAATTCAATTGGCCAGCTTGATTAGCATTGAATGGCTTTACAGCTTCAAAGCCTGGCTGATTGCTGCCTGGGTGGATTCCTTTGTTGGGATGTGTTAGCTGGCCCTCTTTGAGTCTTGTCTGGAATTCCTCTGTTTGTTTGAGTGTTGGTCTTTATTTACTGTCCTGATTTTAGGATTTTAGGGACTGTGGCGCAGCTGGCTGGGTGTCAGCTGCATTAAGATCACTACTGACATGAGTTTGAAGGTCATGAGTTCAAAGCCAGCCCAGATCGGAGTGAGCTTCAGACCAATTGTGTAGCTTGTTGTCGACCTTTGCAACCCAAAAAACAGTTGCATCTGTCAAGTAGGAAAATTAGGTACCACCTATGTGTGGAGAGGCTAATTTAACTAATTTACGAGGCCATAAAAAAAATCTCCAGCAAAGCATGCAGGGAATGCGGAAGTACTTCATCAGTGTCGCAGATGGACAGTGAAGCAACAGCGCCCCTGGTGGCCAGAAAAGTGGAGTGTTAAATAGCCTTTGACTGTCTGTCTATATGTGTTGTATGTCTATGGCATTCAATGTTTAGTATGTATGTGTACATTGTAATCCGCCCCGAGTCCCTTGTGGGGTGAGAAGGGCGGAATATAAATACTATAAATAAATAAATAAATAAATAAATAAATAAAATTTTAAATACTGGTAGCCAGATTTTGTTCATTTTCATGGTTACCTCCTTTCTGTTGAAATTATTCACATGCCTGTGGATTTCAAAGTCTTCTCTGTGTAGTCTGATATGATAGTTGTGAGAGTGGTCCAGCATTTCTGTGTTCTGAAATAATATGCTGTATCCGGGTTGGTTCATCAAGTGCTCTGCTATGGCTGACTTCTCTGGTTGAGTTAGTGTGCAGTGCCTTTCATGTTCCTTTATTCGTGTTTGGGCAATGCTGCTGCGTTTGGTGGTCCCTATGTAGGCTTGTCCACAGCTGCATGCTATATGATAGACTCCTGCAGAGGTGAGAGGATCCCTCTTGTCCTTTGCTGAACAAAGAATTTTTTTGGATTTTCATTTGCCTCAAGTGTCTATCTGTGGACATTCCACAGATAGACAAAACTCACTTGCCTAGTTTACAACAGACCTGACAACCTCTGAGGATGCCTGCCATCGATGTGGGAGAAACGTCAGGAGAGAATGCTTCTGGAGCATGGCCATACAGCCCAGAAAACTCACAGCAACCCATTTCAATCATGGCTACCAAGATCTTCAAAGTCAGCAGAAATATTTTTAAACAGTATTAGCAATCAACAATCGACAATGACGACAACAACACAGTCAGACACATACACCCTTGCAGTAATGGAAACCATGGTCAGTTGCCATGATTTACGAGGAAGAAGAACGCCAAGCCTTGGTCAGGAAATAGCCACCAGTCAATGAGCATAGATCTAATTTGATGTCTCTTTTTTAGCATATGTCTCCATTTGCCAATGCAAATGCAAAGCAGAGGGGAAATCATCTTTCTAAACCAGAGACTGTAAAATTCATCCGCTCTAGGTTACGACTGCTTAAGCCTCCAATGCACACTTGACTTTACTTTATTTCACATCCGTTAACTTTTCTTTTTTTGAGTTTGCAAAACCACACCTTAGTTATATTCAATCCTGGATCAGTATCAAGTAAAATAACATAAAATGCAATTCACACCAGAGAAGACTGCACCAATGCAGAAACTTTTGTTTCTGGGCTCACGCAGGTCAGAAAAACAACAACTCCAAAGCCTTGAAGTCAGTAATCATTATCAAAAACGGTGTCCTTGTTCAAAAGACACTGTTTTTCTAGATCTGGGGTACAAAAGACATCTTCCCAAATCCAACCAGGGAGGAGGCAAGGCGACGGTGACCTTGGCAATGCCTCCTGCCAAACAAAGGGAGGACTACCGACAGAATTGCAAGCCCAGCTGAAATCTTTGGCTCCAATCAGATCCTTGATGTAATACGCTCAGGTTAGTTTTTTGTTTAATTGTAAATCCAGTTTATTTTCAACAGCCCTTGCCAAGCTGACAGGCCAAAAACGATTTAAACCATCCTAAAAATAACTTTGATGGTTCAGCTGGAAAAACGATCTGACCCCAAGAGCTCCAAATGAATCTTCCAATTCCTGAAGAGATGCTTACTCCATAGAAAGAGGTGCGGAGGGGCGTTTGCAGGTTTTCACGCCAAGGGTCCCAATGATTCACCAAGGGCTGCCCTTGTGCCATGCTACCTGTGCTCAAGTACGAGAAATCCAGTTTCTAAGAATGAAAAATTCTCCACGTTGCTTCCTCTTCTTTATAGGAAAAGGCAATGGTGTGTGACAGAGAGAACCACCTAAAACAGAGGTTTGGAAATGAGTTGGTTGGGCAGAAAGCCCTTTTAAGGGGCCGTGTGTGTACTGTACTCTTATTACATTTCTAAAGGCCTTCACATTTTTTAAAATAAGCAGTGATTTCATAAGATAGCTTAATTGCTTTTATCTCTGAATTTTAACTATATAGAATGACTGCAGAAAATACATTCCAAGGGCCCTGAAATCTATGTATATAATAAAAGTCAGTGTTTGCGGCGGGAGGTGCGGCGGGAGGTACAGAGGAATATGTGGCAGCTTTTCGATTGGTCGCCCCTGTGGGATTATTTGCATAAATGACTCCGATTGGCCAGCCACCCAACATTCCAACACTCCTAGGCAGCACAGAGAGAAAAGGAAAGGGCCTGAGGCAGACATAAATGGCTGGAGTTGAAGTTAGCCAGCTGACAGTTTTTACCGTTGGAAATGGAATGCTCAGTACCTTCACCCAAAACACTTCACAAAAAACACTGCAACCCCTACAAATCACAAACTAGGCCCACAATTGACAGTAAGGTTTCATTAACTTGAATTTCCTGACTAGGCCTCACCTAATGGGATACTGTTTAAGGCATGAATTGACAGTAAGGCTTCATTAACTTGATTTTCCCAACTAGGCCTCAGCTCATGGGACATTGCGTATGGCCTGAATTGACAGTAAACAAATTTGGCACACAGAACCCCCATGATCCAATCTACATCCTGGTGCAGTTTGGAGGAGGATGGACCATGGATGATGGGACTCCCAGCACCTTCCCTCACTTCCCAAGACCACCACAAGCCACATAAACAACAGATAAAGACCAACCTTGGCACAAAAGGCCTTTCTCAAATAACCCGGGCAGCGCCGGGTCCCCAAGCTAGTCATGAATAATAGCAAGTCCTGTATTTTGATCATACCTTGGGCTGAAAGCACAGAACAGAATCACGCTTGAAGACTGAGAGAGGCCCATAAAGACTTCCCAGGTGGAGGAGGAATATTTTTTTGAGTGTGCGGGAATTCATACCTGTCCCGTCATGACCTAGCCACAGTGGTCCAAGCCACGGTCATCTCAAGACTAGACTACTGTAATGCCCTCTACATTGGCCTTCCTTTGTCGGTGATCCGGAAGCTCAAGCTGGTGCAGAACGCAGCAGCACGGCTGGTGGCAGGTTGTCCATCTCGCTGCCACATCACGCCTGTGCTGCGCGAACTGCACTGGCTGCCGATAGAGCACCGGATCACCTTCAAGGTGTTGGTTTTAACCTTTAAGGCCTTGAATGGTCTGGGGCCAGTGTATCTAAGGGACCGCCTCTTCCATTACAGTCCTCCACGTCCACTGCGATCCGAGTCCCAAAACCTCCTGGTGGTGCCTAGTCGGTGATCTGTTCATCTGACCTCAACGCAGAGGAGGGCATTCAGTGCTGCCGCGCCGGTGCTGTGGAATGCTCTTCCCCCCACAGTCCGAGCGCAGGCCGATCTGCTAACGTTTCGCAGGGCCTGCAAGACCCTCCTCTTCACTCAGGCATTCGGTGCTTAGGTTATGTATATAAAACCGCGCCCAAACCATGCTTGCGCGCTGGTTACAGCAATTTTACTATGCTCTGTTTTACCCTGATTTTACTTGTTCTGCGACTCCCACAATGTGAGTCGCCCTGAGCCTATGGGAAAGGACGACTAATAAGTCGAATAAATAAATAAATAAATAAATAAATAAATAAATTTAAATACCGCTTTTCTCACCTTTGGGGGGACTGAAAGTGGTTCATAGAATCATAGAGTTGGAAGAGACCTCATGGGCCATCCAGTCCAACCCCATTCTGCCAAGAAGCAGGAAAATTGCATTTAAAGCATCCCCGACAGATGGCCATCCAGCCTCTGTTTAAAGGCCTCCAAAGAAGGAGCCTCCACCACACACCGGGACAGAGAGTTCCACTGCTGAACAACTCTCACACTCAGGAAGTTCTTCCTCATGGTCAGGTGGAATCTTCTTTACTGTATTTTGAAGCCATTGTTCCATTGCGTCCTGCTCTCCAGGGCAGCAGAAAGGAAGCCTGCTCCCTCCTCCCTATGACTTCCTCTCACACATTTATACATGGCTATAATGTCTCATCTCCGCTTTCTCTTCTTCAGGCTAAATATACCCAGCTCTTTTAAGCAGCTCCTCATGGGGATTGTTCTCCAGACCCTTGATCATTTTAGTTGCCCCCTCTGGACACATTCCAGCTTGTCAACATCTCCCTTCAATTGTGGTGCCAAGAATTGGACACAGGATGAAGAACCACTTCACCATATATCTGTGGGTCATCATGCAAGACCCTGTGAAAACATATGGAGAGGTGGGTAGATTACAAGACCACGAGACACTTCTTTCGATGCTCAACCCCCTCAAAACTGCTTGTTTGGGACTCAAGTACTCCCAGCAATGAAAGCTCATTTTCTGGTCCTATAGGCAGTGAAATGCCAAATTAGGTAGATGCTGCTAAAACAACACAAAACAAGAAATTTAAAAATTAGATGCTAGGAAAGTTCTCTCCGCGTCGGTTATTGCTTCTTGTTCTGGTCCCTGCCATCCAAATGCTTCCCATCTGTGCTAATGCAGGCAGAATCTCAATTAGAAATGATTAAGAACTCGCTCCGCCAGCCAAGACGAAGCGCAGCTATAGAGCTCCTTTCCTTAGTATGCTATTACTTGCTAACCTCCGTACTTGGAGCTTCTCCCTGATTTCTTTTTCAACTTCTGCCGATTACCAAACGCTGCAACCACCTGTTGGCTCGGCAAGAGCCGCTATGAATCATGAAGGAAAGCGCCGGAGCGTGCCAGAAAAGGCAGGGCCCTGACCTGACTTTGTGAGCGGAATTTTCTGTCTTTGACCTCCCATTACGAGGGAAGCATCAACAGTCCCGCATCAAGTCAGCCACATCCGTTCCCAGCCAAAGAAAACAAGCACAATGCAATGCTGCCTGGGGGCAGAGCGGAGGAGACAGGGCAGGGATCCAAGGAGCCATCTGTCGCTGGATGGGCAAGAGCCACCTGCTCCCATGCCAAGCCCTGGCCGGCTTTGGTCGTCCTCTCACCTGTTCCAGGCAAGCCATTACAGCATCTCTGCCGCACATAACTGGGCGCTGATCCTTGACCGGCATTTCCCAAGCCACGAGCCTGTTATGGCCTGTGAACAGCAGATTAGAATCAAAAACAACTTCCCATAATCCTCTAAGCAGACTTGTTCTTCTTTTCCCCCTCAGGAAGAGCATTATGGAGATGCTGACAGATGGAGCTATTGGCCACGCTGTGCAGCCTAAGTACCTGGAAGAGCAGTCGGCAGGGCAATAGGCAAGGAGCCTGCGCAGCGCATGGCCCCAAACTTTACTCCTCCTGAGGCTTTGGTCTTCCCGAATCATAGAATAACGGAGTTAGAAGAAACCTCAAGGGATATCCAGTTCATCACCTTTCTTCCAGGCAGTAAGACACAGTCAAAGCACTCCTGACAGATGGCCATCAAGTCTCTTTTTAAAACTTCCACAGGTGGAACATTTTTTTCCTGCCATTTGAATCAATTGCTTTGTGCCCTAGTCTCTAAAGTGGCAAAAACAAACTTGCCTCCTCCCTCGATGTGACATGCTTGTTCACATTAATTATGGTTATCACATACCCTTTCAACCTTCTTTTCTCCAAGCCGAACAACCCAGCTCCCTAAGCCACTCCTCATAGGATTGTTTTGGTGGCCTTTCTCTAGGCACCTCCCAGCTTGTCAATATCCTTCCACTCCCAGCTGCCGCAGCCACAATGGATAAAAGTCAGAAATCCTGGGAAACTAATCCTAAAGAACCTGGAGGGCAAAAGGCTGAGAAGCACTGTCCCACAGAGACTTCTCCGGGACCTAAGAGCCATTTTGGATAAATGTTCATGTGGTCAACTGCAATCGTCACCTGGATACAAAGGAACAGATCCTTCCAAATGATGACTGAAGTAACATGAGAAGCCATTGAAA
>JARBWK010000003.1:7204802-7297120 GCA_030556195.1 Anolis apletophallus | reverse complement strand
AAATAAAGATGATGATGATTATTGTTATTATTATTGGACCTGGAATATGAAGGCAGGCCAGCCCAGAAGATCTGCTCTGAAGGGTTTTCTCTGCAGAGACCAGGCTGCCAGGTCTCCCGGTTCAAAGCAGAGAATGCGGGGAATGAAGGGGCCTCGGGGGATCGGAGGGGAGGGAGGAGTGTTTGGAGATGTCTACATCAAGGGAAGTCCTCGTCCCACTCTCTTGTGCTTTAGTCAGACCTTACCTCAGTGGTTCTCAACCAGTGTGCCGGGGCACACTAGTGTGCCGTGAGCGATCATCAGGTGTGCCGTGGGAAATTGGAACCGCCGGGAGGGGGGAGAGTCTAGTGTGTTGAAGTATAAAAACCCTAAGAAACCTATCTCAATAAAGGCACAAAATTACCAACAGCCCCCCTCCCCACCCGTTGTCTACCGTGGTTTCTCTTTCTCCATGCATTGGGAAGGCCCGCCTCCCTTTCCCCAAGTAGAGACCTCCTCCTGCCTCCTGGAGGTTCTGTGTGGGAAGTTTGGCCCAGTTCTATCATTGGTGGGGTTCAGAATGCTCTTTGATTGTAGGGGAACTATAAATCCCAGCAACTACAACTCCCAAATGTCAAGGTCTATTTCCCCTGAACTCCATCTGCATTCATATTTGGGCATATTGAGTATTCATGCCAAGTTTGGTCCTGATCCAACATTGTTTGAGTCCACAGAGCTCTCTAAATATAGGTGAACTACAACTCCAAAACTCAAGGTCAATGCCCACCAAACTCTTATAGCATTTTCTCTTGGTTATGGGAGTTCTGTGTGGGAAGTTTGTGTCTTTCTGCCACTCCTGCCAGGATATCTTTGTTGAGTTCATCGAAACAGGCCCAGGGGGTGTCATTTTGTGTCATTTTGGTTGGTGGTGTGCCCCAGGATTTTGCAAATGTAAAAAGTGTGCCACGGCTCAAAAAAAGGTTGGGAAACACTGCCTTACCTGGAATAAAACTGTGTCCAGTTCTGGGCAAAGCAATTCAAATAGCAAATGGACAAGATGAAGAATGTCCAGAGAGTGGTGACTATAATGGTTTAAAGATCTGAAAACTATGAATCCCTATGAAGTGCTGTGTATGTTTAGCTTGGACAAGATAAGACTAAAAGGGGGCAGGATTGCCATGCTTAATATATCCACATTATCAGCTTTGAATTATTATCCTTGGCCCCTTCTACATTGCCATTTAAAATTCAGATTATCTGCTTTGAACTGGATTATATGGCAGTGTAGACTCAGATAAACCAGTTCAAATATATATTATAGGAATTCACCCTATTTAGCCTCAAAATCATTTCTTTTTATTCGTCCCTTGTTTGCATTTTATTACACATGCAAGTTTGTTGCTTATTGCAATACACTTCAAAGCAAATAATGCATATTAGCATTTTATGTATATTAGCATCTAGTAATGTATGTGTTTAAATTTATACTTTAATATTTTGCATTTTGGTACATTTTGACGTTGGCATTTTAAAAATATTTAAATGTATACTAATGCTTTTATGTCAAGCCGCTTTGAGTGTCCTTGGGGAGATGAAGAGTAGGGCTGTTTAGGTTCGTCGGAAAGCTCCAACAGTCGTATTAAATTCGGATGTAATTCACTTTTGAATAGTTTTTGAACAGCTTTAAGCAACCCGGAAGTGAATTTGCAATTTTGAAGCCAGCGCCACCATTTTCAGAAAGGGTTCGGGGCCGTTCGGATCCGGGGGAAGGCATAGGTTTGGAAGCCCATGCCTTATTTATTTATTTATTTATTTATTAACTTTATTTATACCCCGCACCCATCTCCCCAAGGGGACTCGGGGCGGCTTACATGAGGCCAAGCTCAATGACACATAATAACAAACAATAGCAATTATAAAAGCAATGCAATCAATAAAAACTCAAAACACATGCAATAACAGACAATTTAAAACCATTTTAAATGGTTTTAAATTGTCTCAGCGGTGGCCGGGAGCGCTTTTGCACAGTTAAAGCTTGTGCACCAGCTGCGCCCATACCTTGGGAAGTCTGACTTGGCCACGGTGGTCCACGCTCTGGTTACATCCCGAATAGACTATTGCAATGCTCTCTACATGGGGTTGCCTCTGAAGACTGCTCGGAAGCTGCAATTAGTCCAACGATTGGCAGCCAGGTTACTAACAGGAGCGGGGGTACAGGAGCCGTACAACTCCTTTGCGCCAACTCCACTGGCTGCCAATTAGCTTCCGAGCACAATTCAAAGTGCTGGTTTTAACCTACAAAACCCTATACGGTTCTGGCCCAGTTTACCTGTCCGAATGGATTCTCCCCTACGAACCATCAAGATTATTAAGATCCTCCGGAGAGGCCCTGCTCTCGGTCCTGCCGGCTTCGCAAGCGCAGTTGGTGGGGACGAGAGACAGGGCCTTCTCTGTGGTGGCCCCTCGGCTGTGGAACTCTCTCCTGAGCAATGCTAGATCTGCCCCCCTCTCTGTTGTCCTTTAGGAGGCTGGTGAAGACCTGGATGTGGAATCAAGCCTTCCCAGAATAGGCTGAGATTGGCTATTGTCTGACTGTATGACCACGTTTACAGATTGAGTGGAATTGTTTTAATGGCGATGTGGTTTTATGCTGAGTTTTTATGTATTTTAATATGTTGTTATAGTTGTTTTTAAATTGTATAGCATTGAATGTTTGCTGTTATCCCGGTCTAAGTCCCTTGATAAAGGTGAGAAGGTTGGGGTACAAAAGTTAAAAATAAAATATAATAATAATAATAATAATAATAATAATTTAAGGGCCTTCCCTCCGGATCTGAACGGCCCTCGTTCAGAAGCGAAGGGAAGGCTTGGGCTTTCAAACCGGGTTTGATTTCTTCCATCCTGCATCAGATTGATGCGGAATGGAAGAAATCTTGCAAAGTGGGTTTACACAGTTCTCCCCACACGTCCTTCTCGCGCAGGGGTGGGCAAACTAAGGCCCGGGGTCCAGATGCGGCCCTTTGGCCAATTCTATCCGGCCCTCCTAATGTTATATTATAATTTCAATATATTATAATGTCTATATAGATATACACCATAATATAATAATTATGATATTAATACTAATAATATATGGATATTTCTTGATATATTAGTATGTTAATATTAATGATGTGTAATATATAGTAAATATAGTAAGTGAATAAATAAATAAATTATGTTGATTAGAATGTAGTTCTGCCTTTAGGTGCGGCCCTCCATAATATTTTTTGGCTCTCGTGTGGCCCCTTGGAAAAAATAGTTGCCCACCACTGTTCTCGCGGGAGAGAGGCACCTGGGCCAGAAGCCCTGTAAAACCCGCATTGGAAGCGCTTTTCTTCCCTCCCGCGACGCCTGTTAAACCCTCCCTGTTAAACCCTTCCCATGCCTTCCCCACGGATTTGAACGCCGCCGTTTAGATCCATAGTGAAGGCATGGGCTTCCAAACCGGGTTAAAACACCCAGTTTGGAGCGGATGCTGTCATGTTTAAACTGGGTTAAACATGACAGCATCCGCCATTAACGAAGCCGTTACAAAGTTCGGAAGTACATCCCATTCAATTCCAAAAAAATCACTGAAAACTTCGGAGGTCTATCAGATACGAAGCGCCAGCGCCCCCTACATCCAATGCGAGTTTTGAACCATTTTTCCCTTGATAAAACAGCCCTAATAAAGGGGGGTATAAATCAATATAATAATAATAATATAATATATTAGCATTTTGGAGAACTGATCAGTATAAGAATCAATAACATTAAAGTTGAATACATGTCACATAGGTGGTGGGCGCTCATAGAGAATACACATAAAATATATGATTACATGTATAAAAATATATGATTAATCATCAATTTCATTTTCATAGTTTTCATAAATTCAATTTTTTTTTGCTGTAATTAATTAATTTTAAAGCAGTAACAAAAATAATGATTAATTCTTTCTTTCGGCATTTTGATTTTATATCTCCAAAAGTTTGCACCGGGAATGTGGCGCAGCTGGCTAAGTGTCAGCTGCATAAGATCTCTCTGACCAGTAGGTCATGAGTTCGAGGCCTGCCCGGATCGAGGTGGGTGCTCGACCTCTAAGTGTAGCCTGCTGTCGACCTTTGTAGCCTGAAAGACAGTTGCATCTGTTAAAGTGGGGAGGCAAATTTTGACTGATGCATGAAGTCATTAAGAACTCCAGGAATCGCTGAGGAATGCGGAAGGAACAACAGTGGGACGCTGGAAACGCTGAGAGATGAGGAATGCATCAGCTCCCCCTGGTGGCCAGAGTTTGCCTCTGTTCGTCTATATGTTGTATGTTGAACTCTGTTCGTCTATATGTCTGTGTGTTGAACTGCAGGGATTGTCTGCAAGTATGTGTACTGTAATCCGCTCTGAGTCCCCTTAGGGGTGAGAAGAGCGGCATATAAATAAAGTAATAAATATGCTATATTTGGATATATTTCTTTTTGCAGATTAATGGATAGTATACCATTAATTTCAGCAAATAGTTTTTCCCATTCTCACTATAAATGTATATATAAGTCCCAGTTTATTTATTGCTCCTGGAGGTTTTTAAGCAGAGACTGGGTGTGCTTGAATTCGGTCTTCCTGGTGTACGCCATCATGCCAAACTGCCAATAAGCCACATCTTCTCTTTTCTCTCTCCTCCTTGCAGTGTGTCTGAGATGGCGACTGTGCTGTCGAGGCGGCTGGGGAAGCGTTCCTTGCTGGGGGCCCGCATTTCGGCCCCCCCTTTGCTCGGGGAAGGGGTGCTGGGAGCTCCCCAGGTGCACCCCTTGCCATTGGACCACCACAGCAAGGGGTCCTCCCCGTTGCTTGGGTCGTACGAGGAAAGCCACTTCGCGGAGGCCAAAGGACATGGAGATCCACACCAGAGCTGGCCGGTGCTGCTTCCGGGGCAAAAGGTACGTAACGGGTTTGGTTTAAGGCAGGTATGGGCAAACTTTGGCCCTCCAAGTGTTTTGGACTTCAACTCCGACAATTCCTAACAACCAGTAGGCTAATCAGGGACAGCTAATCACGTGTCAACAAAGGATTCCCCCAAGCAGTAAGAAACCACACCTTGAAACTGCTAGGCCACTATATGCTAATGAAGGTGTCCAATTGAAACATTCACACAGGCAAGAGTTCTTTCTCCCACCCTGGACTTTCCACAGATATATAAACCCCATTTTCCTAGTTTGAAACAGACCTCACAACCTCTGAGGATGCCTGCCATGGATGCGGGCGAAACGTCAGGAGAGAATGCTTCTGGAACATGGCCAAATACAGTCTGTAAAACTCACAACAATCCAGTGATTCCAGCCATGAAAGCCTTGGATAATAAACCGGTAGGCTGTTAGGGATTGTGGGTGTTGAAGTCCAAAACACCTGGAGGGCCCAAGTTTGTCCATGCCTGGTGTACAATCTAATATTGCAGTATAACCGCATTGAATTGCGTTATACACTCAAATAATGCAATGAGTGCACACATATATAATGCAATTTAACTATTGAATTTTACTTCCAGACTCTATTATATGGTCTTTGTACAGTCATATAACTGCACTGAATTGCATGAGTCTCCTTGTGGAGAGAAAAAAAATGCAATCAGATAATGCAATGAGTGCACACTTATGTAATGCAATTTAACTGCATTGAATTGCACTTCTAAACTGCATTGTATGACAGTGTACAGTCATAGATTGCAGTATAACTATTGAATTGCATGAGTCTCCTTGTGATTTTATTTTGTTGTATTATTTTATTTATTTACTTCATTTATATTCCGCTCTTCTCACCCCGAAGGGGACTCAAAGTGGATTACAGTACATATACTTGCAGATAATCCCTGCAGTTCAACATATATAGACATATTTTAGACATATATTGACGAACATAGACGAACAGAGAGGCAAACTTCTGGCCACCAGGGGGAGCTGACGCACTCCTCATCTCAGCGTTTTTTCCAGCATCGCTTGTTGTTCTTCTGCAATCCCCAGCGACTCCTGGAATTCTTAATGGCTTCATAAATCAGTCAAAAATTGCCTCCCCACTTAATGTGGTAGCTTTATCTCCTATTTGACAAATGAACTGTCTTTCGGGCTGCAAAGGTCGACAGCAGGCTACACTTAAGGTCGAGCACCCACCTCGACCCGGGCAGGCCTCGAACTCATGACCTACACGTCAGAGAGATCTTATGCAGCTGACACTTAGCCAGCTGCGCCACTTCCCGGTGCATTTGTTGTTTAGTGCATTTTTAATGATTTATTTACTGAATGATGATTTTATTTTGTTGTATTATTTTATATTTAATGCATTTTTTATTATTTAATTACTTGTGTTTTGTTTTATATTATTTTATGATAATGTACTGTTGGGCTTGGCGTCATGTAAGTCACCCCGAGTCCCCGTTGGGGAGATGGTGGCCGGGTATAAATAAAGTGTATTGTTATTATTGTGGAGAGAAAAACCAGGATATAATTAAACATAATAATAATAATAATAATATACTTCTAATATCCTAGACCCTTAGGAAGAGCCTGATATTCAGAGACGATTCCCAGACACTTGGACCTAATAGGGCAGGGCTGTCCAACTTCTACTGGGTCCAGGGCCGGAATAGAGGTCACTGATGACCTCGGGGGGCGCTCGGCCCTCCCCCCCAGGCCCCACCCCCAGGCCCCGCCTCCAGGCCCGGCCCCAGGCCCCGCCCCCAGCCCAGACCCCGCCCTCTCCTAAAGCTGTCATTCTCCCTCCTCCTCCTACTCTTTCCCGGGCACCGTGGCTGTCCCCGAAAAGCCACGGCGCCCGGGAAAGGCACGCGCCCCGGAAAGAGGAGGAGGAGGGAGAGAGAAGCGGCGCCAAGGGCAGCGCGTCACCGGCCTGGCGTCCCGCGCTGCCCTTGGCGCCGCCAACTCCTCCTGTTCGGCGCCCCCCCCGCCCTTCCTAGGGCGGGGGAGCCGCCGAAAAAGGGCAGAAGGCGGCGCCAAGGGCAGTGCATCACAGGCCTGGCGTGACGCGCTGCCCTTGGCGCCGCCTATTCCTCCTTTTTGGCCCCCCGCCCTTCCTAGGGACAGGGGAGCCGCCGAAAAGGGCAGAAGGGCGCCAAGGGCAGCGTGTCACAGGCCTGGTGTGACGCGCTGCCCTTGGCGCCGCCTATTCTCCTTTCGCGGCCCCTGCCCTTCCTAGGGCGGGGGAGCCGCAAAAAAAGGCAGCGGCGCCAAGGGCAGCGTGTCACAGGCCTGGCGTGACGCGCTGCCCTTGGCGCCGCCTACTCCTCCTTTTCGGTGCGGAGAGAGGGACGGAGGGGGCGGTGCAGGGAGAAGGAGCTAGCTCTCTTCCTCCTCCCTGCCCGCCTCCCCCCCTCCCGGCCGCCATTTTTTTATTTAAAAATTTAGAATTTTTTAAAATTTAAAAATGGCGGCTGGGGGCATAGCTGGGGCCGTGCCCAACAGGCTGGGGGGCCGGATCCGGCCCCAGGGCCGCCAGTTGGACAGCCCTGTAATAGGGCATGTGTGCTGTGATGTTATGTACATTTAAATAATAATAACAATAACAACATTATACACTTATATAATGAGTACCTATTAGTACTTACTTAATAGTAATAATAATAATGCAATCTTATAATGCAATGAGTGCACACTTATATAAAGCAGCTCAACTGCATTGACTTGCAATTCCAAACTGCATTATATGGCCATGTAGATGGGCCCAAATCTTAGTTGATACACAACACAGGCATACTGTTTTTCTCCTTTTGTGAGATTGTGTCCAGTTCTGAAAGTTGAGTCAACAGTGTAATCCTGTAGCTGAAACGCCATTGCAATTCTAGGCTGCATTCATAGGAATAGAGAGACTAGATCATGGGAGATATTATTACCATACTATCTGCTTTAAACCTCACATGGAATACTGAACATGAGTCAACAGTGTGATGGAGCAGCTAAAAAAGCCAATGTGATTGTACACTGCATCAATAGGGGTATTTGCATCTAGATCGAGATAAGTCTACACAACTGCAACCACATATGTTGCTCAACCACATTTGGGAAGTTCTAGTTTGGTGAGGCACCAGGCTCTTCGGCAGATGAGGTTAAATACCTTGTAAAACTATAATTTCCAATATTCCATAGTATTGAGCCATGGGGCATCGAACTGAATTCATTCTACAGTGCAGATGCACCCTGGGTCCCAGTATCCTGCCTTTGTGAGACAGATTGGGCTTCTTGAGGGATTTGTTCCACTTTCCGCAACCCGGCCAGGCGTATCTTTAGTTGGAGACGGCGGTCTGGAGTCCGAAACCGCTGACCCCGAAGCCCATAATAACCTGCGGCTAAAAATATTTGGGAGCCCTAGCCAAATAAAAATAGCTCTTGGAAAGGATGGCCAAATTGAAAAGGAACTCCTGTCTTTGAAAAGTTTCTTCTCAGAATCTCATGGCCAGCGTTTCACTCCGAAATGCTTTTTTGCTCGTCCATGAAATACTTTGCGCAGTTTTCACCCAATTATTTGCTTGTCAAGAAATAATTCTGCACGGAAATAGAGCTAAATGGAAAGTTTACACATTTTATTTTTTGGAACAAACTCTGCTGTTTCCAAAAGAGCATGTAATTTTATGGTGTGTTTGCAAAAAAAATAAAATAAAAGCACTTTATTATTATTTTGCAAAATTCTGTGCAAACTATCCTCCACTGTGTTGAAAGTAATGCACATTATTACTTAGCAAAATTCTGTGCAAACTATTCTTCACTGTGTTGAAAGAAATTCACATTATTATTATTTTGCAAAATTCTGTGCAAACTATCCTTCACTGTGTTGAAAGAAATGCACATTTGCAAAATTTTGTGCAAACTATTCTCTACTGTGTTGAATGAAATGCACATTATTATTTTGCAAAATTCTGTGCAAACTATCCTTTACTGTGTTGAAAGAAATGCACATTATTATTATTTTGCAAAATTTTGTGCAAACTATTCTCTACTGTGTTGAAAGAAATGCACATTATTATTATTTTGCAAAATTCTGTGCAAAATATCCTTCACTGTGTTTTTCGTTTATGTAACAAAATTATAGTGCTGTTGTGATCCTACTTTACTTGACATGGCTGTGTCCTAAGCAATTCTGGGATTTGGTGCAAAACTAGAATTCACGGGCTGCTATCACCTTAAACTGCAAATCCCAGAATCCCCTGTAATGCAACCATGGCAGTTAAAGTGGAATCATACTGCTGTAACTGCATGGTATGGGAGGCAAGGTTTCACGAATGGCACGAAAGCCTTTCCCCCCAGTTGTGAAATAAGCAATTGCTCCAAAATGCAAAGGAGTAAGAAGGAAAAAAAAATAGTGGCTTGAACAAAAATGGATATGGATGCATTTTGCATACAAGACCTCTCCAGATAATGGCACCACTTGAGCTGCCATGGTTCCGTGCTATGAATCCCTGGGAGTTGTAGTTCTCTCTTTGGCAGAGAAGGCTCAAAGCCTAGTGAAACTACAGCTGTCAAAATTCCATAGCATTGGGCTGTGGCTGTTAAAGTAGTGCCACGCTGCATTAATTCTAAAGTGTAGATTCCATTAGCTGGATATAGATGTTAATACGTTCTTTGATTTATGATTGCTTTGGTTTCTGCCTGCAATTTACGGCTCTGAATGTTTGCCGCTGTTTGTCATAAACCACCCTGATAAGGTGGGATAGAAATAAAGTTTATTATTTATTATTATTAGAGTCACCCTGTGGCATTACATTGTTGAGAAGGGATTCGAACCTGGATCTTAGATATTCTTAGTTCAGTTTTCAAACCACGAAGCTATGTTGGCTCCTATTCTTGGGCTAGGGTTGCCACCTGTCCCGTATTATATGGGACGTCCCGTATTTTTGCTCTGAATTTCGTGTCCTGTTTTTTCAGCTAATGTCCCATATTACACGAGACACGAAATTCAGAGCCAAAGAGAGAAAAGTTTGTTCCTGGAAAGATTTGTTCTCGCTTTTGCCATCCTTTGAAGCTGAGAGAGTGTGACTTGCCCAGCAACACATCGTTGGCCCCAAGCGAAGTATGCTCCGTCCCTCCTTTTCCGCAGCCCTTTTCGTTGCTCAGTTCAGCCTCTCTTTTCTTCCCCGGCGGTAACTAGAGTTCCCCCCTATAAATAGCCTCCAAGAATAACTAGGGCTCAGCCCAGATACAATTACGGGAACCAAAATAGACTTTGGGGCGTTAGGCAATGTCTCTCGATCCAATTAGGCTGTCACCAAGGGAGAAGTCCCCAGTCCAGTCGTGCGGAAACAGAGAAATCGCCATCCAAGTTCGCTCCGGACCTTAGTCCAGACTTTCATTTATCTCTCAAGGAGGCATCTACACTGTAGAACCTACAAATCCCGATGCACCATGGCATTGAGCCATAGCACTTAAAGTGATATTAAGGTGCATTAATTGTACGTAGTAGATCAGGCATGGGCCAACGTTAGCCCTCCAGGTGTTTTTAGACTTCAGTTCCTACAATTCCTAATCTTTGGAGAGCTCAGTTTATTATTAAATATACATATATGCACACACACTGTATTTATTTGATTATAGGATTGGATCTACAGTGTCATATGTTGCAGTTTGAATTTATTTATTTTTTTACTTTATTTATATTCCGCTCTTCTCACCCCGAAGGGGACTCAGAGCGGATTACAGTACGCATACTTAGCAGACAGTCCCTGCAGTTCAACATACGACATATAGATGAACATATGATATATAGACGAACAGAGGCAAACTTCTGGCCACCAGGGGGAGCTGATGCACTCCTCATCTCTCAGCGTTCCCAGCGTCCCTTGTTGTTCCTTCCGTATTCCTCAGCATTCCTGGAATTCTTTAATGGCCTCATAATTCAGTCAAAATTTGCACCCCCACTTTAATGTGGTACCTTTATCTCCTACTTGACAAATGCAACTGTCTTTCGGGCTGCAAATGTCGACAGCAGGCTACACTTAAGGTTGAGCACCCACCTCTACCCAGGCAGGCCTCGAACTCATGACCTACTGGTCAGAGAGATCTTATGCAGATGACACTTAGCCAGCTGCGCCACATTCCCGGTGCCAATTCCTAAATTGGCATTATATGATCAATGTAGACCGATATGATGCAGTTTGGCCGCATTGAACTGCATCATATGGGTCTATTCCGGCCATTCAATGCACTTCCAAACGGCAATTGTATGGCAGGGTTGATCCAGTCTAAGACACACTTTTCCCCCTCCATATAAATATCACTAAAAATGGGTTTCTTGTTAGAATAGCAGTTGCATCTTATGTATTTTTTCTCCAATCTTTTGAATTTGAAATTTAATAATAAAAACAGAGAAAAAGAATAGTAACAATATTTTCTGGCGTATAAGACTACTTTTTAACGCAAGAAAACCTTCTCAAAAGTCAGGGGTTGTCTTGTACGCGGGAGTAGCCTTATACGCGGGTATAGTCTTATACACCAGGAGTCGTCTTATAGAGCGGGTGCTGAAACTTCCAATCCGGATTGGAGAATCTGTGTTTGCCGTATATGCTGGGGGGAGGTAAAAAATGGCAGTGGCCGTGTTGCTGCCGTATGCAGCGACTGTATGAAAGCATTAATGGCGACACTGTACAAGTACGGTAGAAGGAAATCCATTCATCAGGATTCGTGGACTTAATATGGTCCCGATAGTGAGGTGAAGGGGTGCCTCACCGGGAAGGTGTAAGTGAAGGGCGGAGCAAGCTGCAGGCGTCCGGGGCGCCCAGGATATGGAAAAAAGAGATACAGTGGCTTTGGGCCCAGAAAAACACACCTCTTTCACCTGTCTGGCTCGCCCTTGTATCCTATTACTGTACCTCCTCCTCTGCTTCTCAGATCTCGCTCCTGAAGACGGCAGTGAAGTGGTGAAATTGTGCATGTGCGAGATCTGAGAGGCAGAGGAGGTACAGGAATAGGAAAATTACCATATTGAAATCAAATCTGATGCTTTTACAATTTTTATTTGGTGTGCGTTGGAAGAGGGGTAGTCTTACACGGGGAGTATATCCCAAACTATATTTTAACTGGAAAAGTTGGGGGTCGTCTTATATGCCGGAAAATATGGTACATAAACATAGACATACTTATACAACAACTGCTTAACAAACATACAATTCTACCTATAACTCTAAAACTTGAGTCTTTTCGCAGAGAGAGGGTGGGTTATAAATAAAGATTTTTGTTATTATTATTATATTAAAACTACTAGCATATACATAAATCAGTTTTCAAAGTGGATTTCTGGCATCTTTAACCCATTTAATCCCCTATGTATGTATGTATGTATGTACAGTATGTGTATATATGTGTGTGTGTGTTGTGTGTGTGTGTGCCAGGCTTTAGCACAGCAGGTTAACCACCAGCTGCAGTAAATCTTGTCAATTGAAAGGTTGACATTTCAAAGCCCGGGTCGGGGTGAGTTCATGACCTTTCAGCCCAGATTCTGCCCACCTAAGAGATCGAAAACAGCAATTATGAGTAGATAAATAGGTACCACTTTAAAGCAGGGAGGCTTAAGGCACCCATAAGGAAATGCCAGAATAATGCTGGTGAAATCGATCAAGAAGGAAGTTTACGAACAAAGCACTTTGGAAGGGAAGATGGAGCGAGAGCCAGAACCAAGCACAACCTCCAAGATTTTATTTATTTATTTATTTGCCATGCTTCTATACTGCCTCTCTCAGCCCGAAGGCGACTCGAGGCGGTGAACAAGCAGCAACAAGTGCCCATATACAATACATCACAAGATAAAAAGTCATATAAAAACATATAAAATTAACAGCTAAAAACTACAAAATACAAATCTCAGCTCCACAATCTTAAAATCGGTTTCCGTTTCGTCGTCATAGCAATCCTTGATCTCGATTAAAGTTCGTCTGCGAATGCTTGCTCGAAAAGCCAAGTCTTGACTTTCTAGCGAAATGTCAGGAGGGAGGGGGCCGATCTGATGTCACTAGGAAGGGAGTTCCAAAGCCGAGGAGCCACCACTGAGAAGGCCCTGTCTCTCGTCCCCGCCAGGCGCACCTGCAAAGCAGGCGGGACCGAGAGCAGGGCCTCTCCGGATGATCTTAAGCATCTTGATGGTTCATAGGGAGAGATGCGTTCGGACAGGTAAGTTGGACCAGAACCGTTTAGAGCTTTAAAGGCCAAAACCAGCACTTTGAATTGTGCCCGGTAGCAAATCGGTAGCCAGTGGAGCTGGCACAACAGGGGAATTGTACGCTCCCTGAGTGCCGCTCCTGTTATCAACCTGGCTGCTGTCCGTTGGACCAATTGAAGCTTCCGAGCAGTCTTCAAAGGCAGCCCCACGTAGAGAGCGTTGCAGTAATCTATACGGGATTAACCAGAGCATGGACTACCTTGGCCAAGTCAGACTTCCCAAGGTATGGGCGCAGCTGGTGCACAAGTTTTAATTGTGCGAATGCTCCCCTGTTCACCGCCAAAACCTGGGGTTCCAGGCTCAGCGATGAATCCGGGCTCACACCCAGACTGTGAACCTGCCAAAGATGGGAAAGCCTATATACCGCTATCTATGTACAGCTGTCTGTCCTGTCGGTGTATAACAGTATATGTGTTCTATGATCTTCCCTGAGTCCCCTTCAGGGTGAGAAGGGCAGAATATAAATCCTGTAAATAAATATGTATATGTATATATCATAGTGGATTTCCACTTTGGTGAGGATCCCGCATGCCAAAACTCTGAGAATGTGGAGGGAATGTATCATTGCAAATGGATGCCTTTTTTCCCTTACAGGCGAGTGTCTTTTGCAACGAGCAAGATAAAACCGGCTTCATGGAGCATCATGACTGTGCCAGTGACAAAGTGAAAGCCTTGCTCCCCGAAAACGGATTTCCCATCTGTCACAAAGTGGAGGCTGCGCAGCCGGCGGAGGCCCCGATGTTGCGCATGCCAGCCTTGGGTGCGCAGCAAGCAATAGCCACGACATTGGGATTTGGCACCATTCCCATGTCCATGGAGGATTGCCCGGCTACGGTGGATGCCGCCGTGGTGTCGGCTCTGAGATCTGTGTCCCAGAATATCGATGTACCTAAAAGGTGAGTGGATGCACCATCATCACCATCATCATCTTCATACTTTCTGTTGTTGTTATGCATCTTCAAGTCATTGTTGACTTGTGACAACCCAATTCTTGCGTCTTGCAATTTGCAGGATTCCATAGCACATAAAGTGCTGTCAAAGTGTGTTAATTCTACAGTGTAGAGCAGTGTTTCCCAACCAGTGTGCCGTGGCACACTAGTGTGCCGTGAGCGATCATTAGGTGAGCCGTGGGAAATTGGAACCTCCAATACCCTTTCTTCCCCTCCTGCCGAACACTTTTTCTTCTCCACTCAGGCTCCCTTCTTCCCAGCCTCGCTCTGCTTGCTTTGCCTCGCTTTGCTCACGCTGCCGCTTCTGCGGGAGGGGAGAGGGAGGATGATGTGACCCGTGCGGGCGCTACTGCACAGACTCACCCCACGTCTTCCTCCCCTCCACAGTGCTCTCTGGATATAGGTGAACTACAACTCCAAAACTCAAGGTCAATGCCCAGCAAACTGCTATAGTATTTTCTCTTGGTTATGGGAGTTCTGTGTGGGAAGTTTGATTCCATTCCATCATTGGTGGAGTTCAGAATGCTCTTGGATTGCGGGTGAACTATAACTCCCAGCTGTTGAGCAAGACCTTCGTGTGTGTCTTTCTGCCATTCCTGCCAGGATATCTATGTTGTGTTCATCGACACAGGCCCTGGTTTCACACTGAGAGTATAAATACATTTGAAATCATATAAACTATATGTATTACTGTGTTAGAGTGTCATTTTGTGTCATTTTGGTTGGTGGTGTGCCCCAGGATTTTGTAAATGTAAAAAATGTGCCGCAGCTCAAAAAAGGTTAAAAAACAGTTGTGGAGATGCACCTTTGAAAGTTCCCAAAACCCAATTTGATACAAACGAATCCAAAAGCTGGTGTGCCGTTTTTGAAGTTTTAACACTGGAAGGCTCTTTTATTATTATTATTTCATCACTTGGATGTTTTGAAGATCTGCTCATGAAGGGTTGCCTGCAGTGGTTCGTTTAAATAATTTATTATGCTAAAGGCGCCTTTTATAGCTTTTTCTCCCAGGGAAGCAAAGGGAAAGGAGTTCCTCGCCAAGTGCAAAATTCTGGTACGGATCGGAGGAAAGATGCCTGGACTTTGTTTGACCTCTGTAGTTTCCAAAGGGGATACTTGTAGAAGAAATGGTTGCAATAATTTCCATTCGTGCAATGTGTCGGGATGCATCTACAGTGTTTTTCAACCTTTTTTGAGCCGTGGCACATTTTTTACATTTACAAAATCCTGGGGCACACCACCAACCAAAATGACACTCTAACACAGTAATACATATCGTTAATATGTTTTTAAATGTATTTATACACTCAGGGTGAAACCTGGGCCTGTTTCGATGAACACAACATTCCAATGATGGAATGGAATTAAACTTCCCACACAGAACTCCCATAACCAAGAGAAAATGCTGTAAGAGTTTGGTGGGCATTGACCTTTAGTTTTGTAGTTGTAGTTCACCTATATCCAGAGAGCACTGTGGACTCAAACAATGTTGGATCAGGACCAAACTCGGCATGAATACTCCATATGCCCAAATGTGAACACAGATGGAGTTTGGGGAAAATAGACCTTGACATTTGGGAGTTACAGTTTCTGGGATTTATAGTTAACACACAACCAAAGAGCATCCTGAACTCTTGCAACAATGGAATTGAACCAAACTTGGCATATTTATTAATTCAATTTCAATTTATTTATTAATTCAATTTGATACTCTTGCAGACAAAGAATAAACAGATAAAAAAATACATAAAATACAATAAAACAGAATTAAAACCCCCCAATTAAAACATACAGCCAGTGGTACTATACCAGCATGTTGGCAGCACTCTCATTACCAACAGAAAGTACTGAACAGGTTTGCTTGGGAATTGACCTTGAGTTTGGAAGTTGTAGTTCACCTACACCCAGAAAGCACTGTGAACTCAAACAATGTTATGTTGTTGTTTGTTTTCTATCCAGAATCACAATGTTGGAAGGAGGCTCACCACTTTAAGGTCCCTAAAATGGGCATGAGAAAACTTCGGCCCTATGGGTGCTTTGGACTTCAATTCCCACCATTCCTAACAGCCTGAGGCCTAAGGCTGCTAGGAAAAGGGCCTGAGGCTGCTAGGAATGGTGGGAGTTGGAGTCCAAAACACCTGGAAGGTCCAAGTTTGCCCATGCCAGCTTTCGACAACCTCTTCCTCCCCCTCCCCTTCACGCCCTTTCTTCCCCCTCCTGCTGAACACTTACTTTTTCTTCTGCACTGCCGCTTCTGCCACCATTTTGATCCGAGGGGGCAGTGTGAGAGTGTTCAAGAGGGGAGGGGGAGGGAGGAAGACGTGACCCGTGCAGGCGCTTCTGCGCAGACTCACCCCAGAGCAGAGCAAGGCAAAGTGAGCAGAGCGAGGCTGGGAAGAAGGGGGAGCTCGAGTGGAGAAGAAAAAGTGTTTGGCAGGAGGGGGAAGAAAGGGTATTGGAGGTTCTAATTTTCCACGGCTCACCTGATGATCGCTCACGGCGCACTGGTTCGGAAACACTGATCTACACTACAGAATCAATGCAGATTAGCGCCCCTTTCACTGCCTTGGCTCAGTGATACGGAATCCTGGGAGTTTGCTTTTGATCCATGGTCTTTATCCCATCTCTTCCCATGATAGGAAATCCGACGCTGCAGTTGAGATGGATGAAATGATGGCGGCCATGGTCTTAACCAGTTTATCCTGCAGCCCGGTGGTGCAAAGCCCACCCAGCAGCGACGCCAGCATCCCAGGTGAGTTTGCTGTACCTGAGTTTCGATGGATGGGAAATATAATAAAATTAGAAATTAGTTTGAATCCATTGTTTCGTTTTTTTAAATCTCTGGAATAGCAGCAAATGAGCTTTCCCCCTTTTGGGTATTTAAACATGGCTATTAGGCCTGGGTAGGTTCGTTGGAATGCTCGTAAAATTGGAATGAATTCGGATTAAATTCACTTTTGAAGCGATGTAAGCAACCCGGAAGTGAATTTGCCATTTCGAAGCTGTTGCCTCCATTTTCAGAAAGGAATCGGAGGGTTTCCCTTTCCTGGCCTTCCCTTCTGTGTGTGGTTCTCGCCCCAGTTCTGACACAAAGGAAAGGACCGTGTCCATACTGGGTGTTTAACGCGGAGGGGAAGGCATCGGCGTCCTACTGGGTGTTTAACCAGTGCTGTTTCTTTCCTACTGCACTTGCGTGTCTGCCATTAACTAAGCCATTCCAAAATTTCCGAAAAATTCGTAAAGTTTCCACAATTTTTTCCGGAAAATTTCGGAAGTAATTTAGAGTTGAACCACCAGCGCTTTGAACCAGTTTTTCCTTGATGAAACAGGCCTAATGGCTATCACATCGCTGTTTTCAAGCCAGGTGTCATCCATCCTATATACTTGTGCATTTTTGTTTTACTAGCCATTCCCTGCCACGCATTGCTGTGGCCCAGTCTGATGATCTGGAAAACAAAGTAATGAAAAGGTGTTGGTTTCTAATATATGTAGTTTCTTTCTGCTTGTGGGTAAACAGTATTTGTTGTTTCTTTGTCAGTGTTGATGCAACATAGAATTGTCCTTCTTTAGGGGTCCCTTTCAAATCTATGATACTATATCTGTCATATACATATATATCTCTCTGGCATTACTTCGCGAACGAAAATTCTTAGGAAGGACTCATCCCACGCTTTTTACAAGCGCGTTGATGACTAAAAAGGCCAATCTGAGATAGGCAACTCCGGTTGCAGAAAGCACAGCAGAAAATCTTCTTGGGTGATGTTGTTTCCAAGTTGCAGTTCTTTCTGCGTTGTTGTTTCTTTTTGAGGCCCGTTTGGCATGTCTTCTCGAGAGAGGCCACAGCATTATGGATAGTGTGTCTCCATGCCTCCTAGTGTGCGGCCAGGGTGGACCATTGTTGGTGATCATTCTGGCCGAACCTGAGATGTTGTTTCAGGGAGTCTTTATATCTCTTTTTGGGGGCGCCTCTCTTGCGCTGACCATGGCGAGTTCACCATAGAGTATATATATGTATGAGTAAATATACATATATATGTATGAGTGAATCATATATCTATTAGGCTTGGGCAATCATAGTTCTAAATGGTTCTAAAGTACTTACAAAACTAAAGTTCTGGTGGTGAACACTAGGTGGCGCTGGTGCTTTGCTTCTACAGTGTTGCTAAAGTTCTGGTGGTGAACATTTCAGAACTCTAACAAAACTTTCAAAATTTAGTTATAAATGGCAGTTTCTAATTGGTTCTGTTTTAAAAATCACCAATAAAATAATAATGAAGTTTTGAAAGTTTTGTTAGAGTTCTGAAATTTTCACCACCAGAACTTTAGCAACACTAGAAGCAAAGCACCAGCTCCACCTAGTGTTCACCTCCAGAACTTTGGTTTTATATGTACTTTAGAACCATTTAGAACCATGATTGCCCAGGCCTTCTATCTATCTATATCTATGGCTAGATGGTTCTTTGTCAGGAGGGCTTTGATTATGTTTTCTTGCCCTGGTGAAGAAAGTTGGAGTGGATGGCCTTAAGTCAGCATTTCTCAACCTGAGGGTCGGGAACCCTGGGGAGGTGTCGCGAGGGGGTGTCAGAAGGGTTGCCAAAGACCATCAGCAAACACAGTATTTTCTGTTGATCATGGAGGTTCTGTGTGGGAAGTTTGGCCCAATTCTATCATTGGTGGGGTTCAGAATGCTCTTTGATTGTAACTCCCAGTAACTACAACTCCCAAATACAGTGCTTTCCTTGCCGAAGAAAAGCAAGACTTTGAATTGAATCCTGTGGGAGTTGCTAAATGTCTGGTTTCCCCCAACAATCCAATCCATCCCCGCCTCTCGCTTTCGGACAGCTGCGGGCCAGGCAGCTGACTTGAGGTGCGGACCAGCATCCGCATTCCCGAAGAGAGAGATGGAGGGAGAGAGCGAAGATGAACGTGAAACCCGACCGGCCGGCCGGCTGCCATTTCTGGCTGAATGCTCAGACCTGTTACGGAATGGGAACATCAGCAGGGAGATTTATTTAGAGGAGCTTCCCCGCAGTCATGTTGGACTCTGTGTGTGCGTCTCTCTAAAAATAGGACTTATCGTGGGAAATGCAAGAGCCTCAGTGCTGGCGGTGTTTTGCTGCAAGCCGGTTTGGTTGCAAAGTTGTACAAAAGGCCACCCAAAGCAAAGGAGAGGAAACATATGGTTGGGAGATAAGGATGGTTTTCTTGATTTGGAAGGAGAACTAGTGAGGTCCTGCAATATATTAATTATTAACGCAAGTAATAATCAAGCTGGGGAGTTACCTGGAAGCATTAGGACTGTGCTCCCATAGCAGAATCATAAAGTCAGAAGAGGCCACCCAAAGGCTATCTAGTCCAACCTCCTTCCATAAGACACAATCAAAGCTTTCCCCTTTTCGGGTATGGCTATTACCGTGTTTCCCCGAAAGTAAGACAGCGTCTTACTTTCTTTTGACCCCCAAAATCCCCACTACGGCTTACTTTCGGGGTATGGCTTACATTAGTGACGGTACCCCGAGAAAGTAAGAGTAAGACTTACTGCAGGCGGCATGGCGTGGCTTCCTGGCTGGGCGACGGGGTTCCCAGAGGGGCTCAAAAGGGGCCCGGAATCCTCCTCCTCTTCCTCCTCTTCCTTCCAGCGGCGCCTTCCATCCTCCTCCTCTTCCTCCCAGCAGCGCCTTCTCCCTCTCGCCGGTTCCGCCCCCTCCCTTCAGTGAAGGGAGGGGGGCGGATCCGGCGAGAGGGAGAAGGCGCCGGCGGAAGTCCCGCCCCCAGGGCGACTCAGGCGCTTTTCGCCGCCGACTGGCTCCCGTTTGGAGCGCTGGCGAGCGGGGCGGCGGCAGGGAAAGACGCCTGAGCCGCCGTGCGGGCGGGACTTCCACCGGCGCTTTCTTCCTCTCGCCGGTGGTGGCTCTGCCCCTCCTCCCTTCACTGAAGGGAGGGGGGGCTTGGAGCGGCTTACAGTCATATAAAAACACAACGGAGGTAAAACAACATATTAAACTAGATTAAAAAAGGTTTTCCAGCTTAGGAGTCAAATGCTAGCCGGAAAAGATGAGTCTTGCAGGCCTTGCGAAAGGAGGATAGGTCCTACATGCACATCACTTGGAAGGGTATTCCAGATTGACGGCGCTACTACGGAAAAGGCTCTGCGCTGGGTCAATGTGAGATGGATTGCTTTGAAAGTCAGCACTTCAAGGAGGTTCTGTTGTTCTGAACGAAATGACCTCTGGGGTTGATAGGCGAAAAGACGGTCCCTCAAATACAGCGGCCCCCGACCATGCAAGGCCTTGAAAGTTAACACCATCACCTTGAAGGTGATCCGGTGCTCGACCGGAAGCCAGTGGAGCTGCTGGAGAATAGGTGTTATGAGACATCTCACTGGGGTCCCAGTGAGAAGTCGGGCAGCGGCATTCTGGACGAGCTTGAGTTTCTGGATCACTGACAAGGGTAGGCCAATGTAAAGGGCGTTACAGTAGTCTAGTCTCGAGATGACCGTGGCTTGGAACACCGTGGCCAGGTCATCTCCAAATAGGTAGGCCTGGGTAGGTTCATTGGAATGCTCATAAAATTGGAATGAATTCGGATTAAATTCACTATTGAAGCGGTTTCGAAGCGATGTAAGCAACCCGGAAGTGAACAGAACAGAAGCCCATCTTGCTGCTGCTTGAAGATCTCCCGAGAAGGAGACTCCACCGATTCCCAGGTAGCATATTCCACTAGAGTGGAAGGGAGTCCCAGAGACCATCCAGACCACTGTTTCTCAACCTAGAGTGAAAGGGAGTCCCAGAGACCTAGACCAGTGTTTCTCAACCTGTGGGTCCCCAGATGTTTCGACCTTCAACTCTCAGAAATCCTAACAGCTGGTTAACCGGTTGAGATTTCTGGGAGTTGTAGAAGATTTCCTGAATCTTGGTTCGTGAAGAAAAGCCAAGAAAAAAATTCATTATATTAGTGTGGGTCTAGCTCTGTAATCTGCGACAGTAATTTCGGTTCCTGATATCATTGTCGTCATTCTCTGGGGTATCAGCTCTCCTTCCCAATTTGATCCCACCTGTATGCCTGGAAATATTTTGAGCCACGGTTGGTTGAATCTCTGGATGCAGAATCAGTGGATATGGGGATGGTAACACAACTCATTTACTGATTTGTAACCCTAACTCTAATGGATACAAAGCAGATTTAAGCATACCAAGCTTTCCAGATGAATTTAGGTCTTCCTCTACCACCCCCTTCACATTCTCTGAAAAGTTTAGTAAATTATTTGAGTGTAAGCTTTCCATAACATTATTCCAACTAAAGTTTACTTTGGGTACATCTGCACTATAGAATTAATGCAGTTCGGCACCACTTTAACTGCCAGGGCTCCATGCTATGGAACCCAGGGCTCCGCGCTCTTTGACAGAGAAGGTTATTTATTTATTTATTTATTTCCTAGCTTTGGGACCTGGCGATGCCCGGGTTATTTGAAATGGGCTGAGGCCTAGGAAGCCTTAATGTCCATTCAGGCTGAGGCCTAGGAAGCCTTACTGTCCATTCAGGCTGTGGCCTAGGAATCCTTACTGTCAGTTGAGGCTGAGGCATAGGAAGCCTTACTGTCAATGCAGGCTGAGGCCTAGGAAGCCTTACTGTCCATTCAGGCTGAGGCATAGGAGCCTTACTGTTAGTTGAGGCTGAGGCATAGGAAGACTTACTGTCAATGCAGGCTGAGGCCTAGGAAACCTTACTGTCCATTCAGGCTGAGGCCTAGGAAGCCTTACTGTCAGTTGAGGCTGAGGCATAGGAAGCCTTACTGTCAATGCAGGCTGAGGTCTAGGAAGCCTTACTGTCCATTCAGGCTGTGGCCTAGGAAGCCTTACTGTCAGTTGAGGCTGAGGCATAGGAAGCCTTACTGTCAATGCAGGCTGAGGTCTAGGAAGCCTTACTGTCCATTCAGGCTGTGGCCTAGGAAGCCTTACTGTCAGTTGAGGCTGAGGCATAGGAAGCCTTACTGTCAATGCAGGCTGAGGTCTAGGAAGCCTTACTGTCCATTCAGGCTGTGGTCTAGGAAGCCTTACTGGCAGTTGAGGCTGAGGCATAGGAAGCCTTACTGTCAATGCAGGCTGAGGTCTAGGAAGCCTTACTGTCCATTCAGGCTGTGGCCTAGGAAGCCTTACTGTCAGTTGAGGCTGAGGCATAGGAAGCCTTACTGTCAATGCAGGCTGAGGCCTAGGAAGCCTTAGTGTCAGTTGAGGCCGAGGCCTAGGAAGCCTTACTGTCAATGCAGGCTGAGGTCTAGGAAGCCTTACTGTCCATTCAGGCTGTGGCCTAGGAAGCCTTACTGTCAATGCAGGCTGAGGCCTAGGAAGCCTTACTGTCCATTCAGGCTGTGGCCTAGGAAGCCGTACTGTCAATTCAGGCTGAGGCCTAGGAAACCTTATTGTCAATGCAGGCTGAGGCCTAGGAAGTCGTACTGTCAATTTATGCTGAGGCCTAGGAAACCTTACTGTCAATGCAGGCTGAGGCCTAGGAAGCCGTACTGTCAATGCAGGCTGAGGCCTAGGAAGTCTTACTGTCAATTCAGGCCGAGGCCTGTTGGGAAAAGTGGTGCTTTCACCTTTGGCTGGAAGGATGTATGTCTATTTTTGGGCCTAGCTTGTAATGCTAGTAGTGCTCTTAGTACATCAGGAAACTCCTCCCTCCCGCCGCACCTCCCACCGCAAACATTCTTTTTTTATTATATACATAGATAGATAGATAGATAGATAAGGCTCAGGGTGGTTCACAACAATGTATACACAACACAACGTAGTTAAAAACAATAAAAACAGATTAGGACCAGAATGGAAAGCACAACCTTAGAGATTAAACACCTGGCGGAACAGGGTGGTCTTACGGGCCTTCCTGGAGGCCTGTCACTCCGTTATTGCTCGTGCCTCTGCCGGGAGGGCGTTCCACAGGGTAGGCGCTACTACAGAAAACGTGTGCTGCCGAGTCGATGACAATCGGCAAATCTTGAGTGATGGAACCTCCAATAGGCTTTGGTTCATGGACCGTAGTGGTCTCTGGGGAACGTGCAGGGAGAGGCAGTCCTTCAGGTACACTGTCCCCTGACCATGCAAGGCCTTAAAGGTTAACACCAGCACTTTGAAGGCAATCCGGTACTCGATGGGAAGCCAGTGCAAACGCTGGAGGACTGGTGTGATGTGGCATGTTAGTGTCACTCCAGCCAGCAGTCGAGCCGCAGCGTTTTGCACCATCTTCAGTTTCCAGATTACCGAAAAAGGAAGGCCAATGTAAAAGGCGTTACAGTGGTCCAGTCTCGAGATGACAGTGGCCTGGATTACCGCGGCTAGGGCATCACCAGAAAGGTAGGGCGCCAGCCGCCTCGCCTGGCGCAGATGGGAAAACGCTGCTCTGCTCACGGTGGAGACCTGAGCCTCCATCGTCAGCAGCGGGTCCAGTTGGACCCCCAGGCTTTTAACCAGCGGTGATGGACTAAGCACCTCACCGTCCATTATTGGCAGCCGTCCATTATTAAAGACCTTGCAAAACTACAACTCTTAGAATTCTCCAGCATTGAGCAATGGCATTCATTCTTCAGTGTAGAACAGGCATGGGCAAACTTTGGCCCTCTTGAGTGTTTTGGAGTCCAGTTCCCAGAATTCTAACAGCCGTTAGGCTGCTAGGAATTGTGGGAGTTGGAGTCCAAAACACCCGGAGGGCCGAAGTTTGCCCATGCCTGGTGCAGATGCAGCCTTGGTTTCATATCTTCCAGTTTCCTCTTTCTTTTCCTCCTCGCTCAACATATTCATGAATCCTGCATGAAAGGAACTCTGCCTTCCTACCAAGTAACCTAGATTCCGGCACACTCTGGATTGCAATATGAATGTTTAAATAGAGTACAGCTTCTGCTTGTTGCCTAGTCTGTGTTTGGAGGCTCGCAATACGGAGAAAGGACAGAACTTGGAAATATTATTGAGTTTGTCACTTACATTGTTATTCATATGTTGCGCATGATTAGTGATTTTATGTAGTGTGATACGGCTATGTCTGCTATTTTAAAAATCTATGTATATAATAAAAGTCAGTGTTTGCGGGCGGAGGTGCGGAGGAATATGTGGCAGTGTTTCGATTGGTTGCCACTGTGGGATTATTTGCATAAAGGACTCTGATTGGCCTTCTACATTCCAACAAGGTGACACAGAGGGAAAAAGGAAAGGCCTCAGGCAGTCAGACACTGTGGCCCACAGCAATGACGGATCAGGACCAAACTTGGCACACAGGGGCCCAATGGCCCACTTCACAACCTGGTGTGGTTTAGGGCAGGATGGGCCATGAATGATGGGATTTGCAGTACCTTTCACCTGATTCACTTCCCAAACAACACTGTAGTCCCTATAAATCACAGACCAGGCCCAAAATTGACAGCAAGCCTTCCTTAACTTGATTTTCCTGACTAGGCCTCAGGTCATGGGATATTGTTTAGGGCCTGAATTGACAGTAAGGCTTCCTCAACTTGATTTTCCTGACTAGGCCCCCAACAATGACAGAACAAGACCAAACTTGGCACACAGACCCCCAAGATGCACCCTACATCCTGGTGCAGTTTGAGGGACCATGGATGATGGGACTTGCAGTCCTTTCATTGACTTCCTTAGAGCACTGTGGCCCACAGGAATGACGAATCAGGACCGAACTTGGCACACAGAGGCCCAATGGCCCACTTTACAAACCTGCTGCGGTTTACGGCAGGATGGCTCACAAATGATGGGATTTGCAGTACCTTCACCCGATTCATTTACCACAGAACATTGCAGCCCCTACAGATCACAGACTAGGCCCAAACTTGGCATACAGAGTACCCATGACCCACTCTACATCCTGGTGCAGTTTTGAGTGGGACGGGCCATGGATGATGGGACTTGAAGTACCTTCACTCACTTCCTGAAAGCAACGCGACCCTCATCCAATGACTGATCAAGACCACACTTGGCACACAGAGCCCCCTTGACCCATTCTACACCCTGGTGCTGTTTCAAGGAGGATGGACCACAGGTGATGGGACTTGAAGTACCTTCATTCACCTTCCGAGACCGCTGCAACCCTTATCCAATGAGTGATCAAGACCAAACGTGACACACAGAGCCCCCATGACCCACTCTACATCCTGGTGCTATTTGGAGGGGGTGGACCATGGCCGATGGGACTTGCAGTACCTTCACTAAGTTCCTGAGATCACTGCAAGCCACATAAACATCTGATAAGGACCAACCTTGGCACACAATGCCTTTCTCAAATAACCCGGGCACCGCCGGGTCCCCAACCTAGTACTATTTATATTTACCGTATATACTCAAGTATAAGCCAACCCGACAGTACCATAGCTAGGATTTTGATTCGGGGTGTGTGTGTGCTGAGTTTGATTTGGGGGGGGGCTGAGTCTGAGAGAGAGTTTACCCTAGCAAACCTTTTGTATCATTATCCCAATACCCCCATGAATATGGGATATATTGAGCATGGTGATCAGATCATGATATGAATACACATAACAGTTTAAATAATGTACCAGTAAGGCCTTCTCGCTGAGCCCCTCAAGCCCCCTCTCCCCCGGCTACGACCCTGCAACCTGAATATAAGCCGAGGCACCCAATTTTACCACAAAGAACCGGGAAAACTGATTGACTTGAGTATAAGCCGAGGGTGGGAAATGCAGACGCTACGGGTAAATGTCAAAATAAAAATAGATACCAATAAAATTACATTAACTGAGAGACACCAGGAAGTTTAATGTTTTTGAATATTTACATAAAACTGAAGTTTAAGATAAGACTCCCCAACTCTGATTAAACCATTATTCTAACCTTCTTCAATGTAAGTATCCTTCCAATAATAACAGAGGAAAATCATAAATGTAATAATAATAGAGTAAAATAAGAGAAACATAATAATAATAGAGTAAAATGATAAATGCAATAATGACAACAATAATAAAGTAAAATAATAAATGTAATAATAATAATAAATAGGGTAAAATAATAAATGTAATAATAACAACAACAACAACAACAACCGAGTAAAATAATAAATAACCTTGACTCGAGTATAAGCTGAGCCGGACTTTTTCAGCGTACGAAAAGGGATGAAAAACTGGGCTTATACTCGAGTATACACAGTAATTATATCTTAGTGTTTGCATATTGGTATATTTTGAATTGTATGCTAATACTTTTATGTTAAGCCACTTTGAATCTCCTTTGGGATAGAAAAAAAAATACATTTATTTAGTTTTTAACTATACCTAAAGTGCTGATTGTATTTTAATCTGCAGTGTGTTTTATTATGTCTTACGTTTTGACTGTATCTATCTTCTATTTGTTCTAACGTACCTGTATGTTTCATATCTTGTTGTTAGTTGCATTGAATCTTCGGTGGGGGAGAAAAGTGGCTGAAGTGGAGAATAAATAAATATAATAGTGATACAAAACCTAAAAAGGAAACCTAAATAGGCAAGAATACTCTCACTATTCACATTGATATGATACGTCATCAAGGATTAATTCTATTTTTGCCACAAAGGAGTTGGTAATGAAAACAGCCAAGTGGAATAACTACCTAAGGTGTTCTCAGATCACAACCCAGTTATTATGTTAAAGGATAAAATGGGGACAGTGGGAGAAAAAACTCTGGAGAATAAATTATTATATTTCTAAAGATCCCAAAACCCTGAAACTGCATTAATTCTGCAGTGTAGAAGCACCTACTGTCTCTTTCATATTATCTAGGTGCAGCAGTCCAATTGCCCTTTTGCTGCCATGTTTCCATCCTATTGAATCCTGGGATTTGTAGCACTGAAAATTGCAAACAATGACAGGATGATGGGAATACCTACCAGTTTACCTTCATGCTTAAGCATTTTCTAATTGGACTATTAATGAAATCCAGAAGCAAACAATGATGGGTTGTAGGTTTTTCGGGCTATATGGCCATGTTCCAGAAGCATTCTCTCCTGACGTTTCGCCTGCATCTATGGCAGTGTTTTTCAACCTTTTTTGAGCCATGGCACATTTTTTACATTTACAATATCCTGGGGCACACCACCAACCAAAATGACACAAAATGACACTCTAACACAGTAATACATATAGTTAATATGTTTTTAAATGTATTTATACACTCAGTGTGAAACCTGGACCTGTTTCGATGAACACAACATAGATATCCTGGCAGGAATGGCAGAAAGACACAAACTTCCCACATAGAACTCCCATAACCAAGAGAAAATACTATAAGAGTTTGGTGGGCACTGACCTTGGGTTTTGGGGTTGTAGTTCACCTATATCCAGAGAGCACTGTGGACTGAAACAAGGACCAAACTTGGCATGAATACTCAATATGCCCAAATGTGAACACAGATGGAGTTTGGGGAAAATAGACCTTGACATTTGGGAGTTACAGTTTCTGGGATTTATAGTTAACAAACAATCAAAGAGCCTCCTGAACTCTTGCAACAATGGAATTGAACCAAACTTGGCATATTGAACTCTCATTACCAACAGAAAGTACTGAAAGGGTTTGCTTGGGAATTGACCTTGAGTTTGGAAGTTGTAGTTCACCTACACCTAGAGAGCATTGTGGACTCAAACAATGTTATGTTGTTGTTTGTTTTCTATCCAGAATCACAATGTTGGAAGGAGGCTCACCACTTTAAGGTCCCTAAAACAGGCATGGGAAAACTTCGGCCCTCTGGGTGCTTTGGACTTCAACTCCCACCATTCCTAACAGCCTGAGGCCCTTTCCTGCTTAAGTAGCTGAGGGGGAAAAAGGAAAAGAGCCTGAGGCTGCTAGGAATGGTGGGATTTGGAGTCCAAAACACCTGGAAGGCCCAAGTTTGCCCATGCCAGCTTTCGACAGAGACCTCTTCCTCCCCTTCCCCTTCGCGCCCTTCCTTCCCCCTCCTGTCAAACACTTACTTTTTCTTCTACATTGCTGGTTCTGGCACTATTTTAATCCGAGGGGGCAGAATGAGCGTGTTCAGGAGGGGAGGAGGGAGGGAGGAAGACGTGACCCGTGCGGGCGCTACTGTACAGACTCGCCCCAGAGCAAAGAGAGGCAAAGCGAGCAGAGCGAGGCTGGCAAGAAGGGAGCCCGAGTGGAGAAGAAAAAGTGTTCGGCAGGAGGGGAAAGAAAGGGTATTGGAGGTTCCAATTTCCCACGGCACACCTGATGATCGCTCACGGCACACTGATTGGGAAACACTGAATCTATGGCAAGCATCCTCAGAGTTTGTGAGGATGCTTGCCATAGATGCAGGTGAAACGTCAGGAGAGAATGCTTTTAGAACATAGCCATATAGCCTGTAAAACCTACAACAACCCAGTGATTCCAGCCATAAAAGCCTTCGACAATACTTTGACTTTTCCTAATGGTTATCCTTACCAAATACTTAACCTTGGACATAAATAGCAAAATCACCCTAAAGCAGGTGTGAGCAAACTTGGGCCCTCCAGGTGTTTTGGACTTCAACTCCCAAAATTCCTAGCAGCCTACCAGCATTGGAAATTGTGGGAATTGAAGTCCAAAACACCTGGAGGGCCCAAGTTTGCCCGTGCCTGCTCTGAAGGGCTCAAAATGGGGCATACTGGGAGAACGAGCTCCATTTCAATTTTCTTGAAAAGCGATGGCCTAATTCACACTCGCCTCCTCTCTTCTCCAGCCTCCCAAGCCTCCTGCGACGTCTGGAAGGAGAGCGGTGACTTATCAGACGGCGGGAGCAGCACCACCAGCGGCCATTGGAGTGGCATCTCGACCCCTTCGCCCCCACACTCAGAGCCCAGCCCCAAATACTCCAGTGAGGCACTTAGTTCTCCAAGGACCGACGACGGGTTTGAGACGGACTCAGACCCCTTTCTCTTTGAGGAGCCGGCTCCGCGGAAAAGAAAGGTGAGCATAGCGCTGAAGTGGACATGCAATGGCAGAGAGGGAGAAAATACGATTGCATTTTGGGCACTGACAAAGTGACATCACATTGTGATATCTGTGAAATTTCACATATGGTATTTGTTATATAGTGTTATTATTCATTGTATTCATTGTACATGCTTTATTATTATTATTATTAGTTTACTTGTTTTATTGTTATTATGCCCACAAAGTATTGTGTACATAACAACACAGGACATGTGTTGTGGTTTGTTATTATACCCACATATGATGATTATTATTATGTATTATTATACATATTATTTGACTTACTTTATTATTATTAGTAGTAGTAGTAGTAATTAACTTATTTATTCTACTATAACAACAACAGCAATAATAATAACTACCTCCCCTTGTGGCTCGAGGCGGGTTACAGACTAATTGAAACACATAAACATTGTACAAATACCACAATTCCACATATTCAAATGTATTTCTATAAAAGATACATATTCTAATGTATTTCTATAAATGCAATCATAATAGTAGTTTACTTACTTTATTATTATGCTTATATATTAGGGAATGTGGCGCGCTGGGAATGTGGCGCAACTGGCTGGGTGTCAGCTGCATAAGATCTCTACTGACCAGAAGGTCATGAGTTCGAGGCCTGCCCGGGTTG
Source organism: Anolis apletophallus (assembly GCA_030556195.1). Classification (NCBI taxonomy): domain Eukaryota; kingdom Metazoa; phylum Chordata; class Lepidosauria; order Squamata; family Anolidae; genus Anolis; species Anolis apletophallus. The sequence goes on along the minus strand of JARBWK010000003.1, from coordinate 7,267,384 downwards.
AGGTGGGCTCTCGTCCTATTGTGTAGCCTGTTGTCGACCTTTGCAACCCAAAAGGCAGTTGCATCTGTCAAGTAGGAAATTAAAGGTACTACTTAGTGGGGAAGCAAATTTAACTGATTTACGAGGCCATAAAATAAAGATCTCCAGGAAACACGCTGAGGAATGAAGGAGTGCGACAGCTCCCTCTAGTGGCCAGATGTTAAAAAAATGCCTCTGTCTGTCTTGTGTGTTGTGTGTCTAAATGTAATGTGTACATTGTGATCCGCCCTGAGTCCCCTGCGGGGTGAGAAGGGCGGAATATAAATGAAGTAAATAAAATAAAATAAATAAATAAATATTACTATTTTACTTACACATTGTATTACTGCTACCGGTAGTACAATGAAGAGGAAAGATCCTGGGAGATTCATCTTTGGCTATTGACCCATTTGTATCTGTGTCCCTCTTAGAACTCGGTGAAGGTGATGTACAAGTGCTTGTGGCCCAATTGTGGCAAAGTCCTCCGCTCCATCGTTGGGATCAAGAGGCATGTGAAGACGCAGCATCTGGGGTAAGCCTTCCGACTACATCTGGAATGGATTCTCATGCATCTACACAATAGATTTAATGCAGTTTGACATCATTTTAACTGCAGTGGCTCAGTACAATTGAATCTTGGGAGTTAGTACGAGGGCGGGTCAATAAGTCAGTGACTTTTTGAATTTACCACCTCTTAACTGAAAGGGCAACACTACTCCTGTCAACAGGCATCTGTCAGTTGACTCTTGTCAAAATTTGGACAAGCTGTATCATTTAGTCTGTGTTTGACAGCCATTGATAGCAGACTACTGCGTGATTTGAGGAGAAAATGGAAAAAAGTGAATTTTTTGTGCTCATTAAGCATTATTTTTTGCGGGAAAAAAACATCACTCAAACCAAGGCTAAGCTTGATAAATACTATGGGGACTCTGCACCATCAATTTCAAGGGTAAAAAAGTGGTTTACTGAATTTAGTTGTGGCCGTACAAGCACGGAAGATGCCGAACGTTCTGGACGCCCAGTTGAGGTCTCTACGCCCGAAACAATTGAAAAAATTCACAATATGGTGTTGGCCGATCGGAGATTGAAAGTGCGAGAGATTGTGGAAGCCATAGACATCTCACATGGCTCAGTGGTTTCAATTTTAAATGATCACTTGGGTATGAGAAAGCTTTCCGCAAGATGGGTGCTGCGTTTGCTCACAATCGGCCACAAACGCAATCGTGTGACAATTTCGCAGGAGTGTTTGGCGTTGTTCAACCGCAGTATGGATGAGTTTTTGCGCTGTTTCGTAACCGTGGATGAAAAGTGGATCCACCACAACACACCAGAAACCAAACGGCAGTCAAAACAGTGGGTTTCTTGGGGTGAATTGGCGCCAAAGAAGGCCAAGGTGGGTTTGTCAGCCAATAAAGTCATGGCGACCGTTTTTTGGGATGCACGCGGTATAATCCACATTGACTACCTTCAAAAGGGTAAAACAATCAATGGTGAATTTGTGCCAACTTATTTGGTCGATTTAATGAGGATTTGAAAGAAACAACGACCGCATTCGGCCAAGAAAATAGTTATTTTGCACCAGGACAATGCAAGGGTGCACACATGTGCAGTTGCCATGGCAACATTCCATGAATTGGGATACAAATTGCTCACTCATCCGCCCTATTCTCCGGATTTAGCCCTGAGTGACTATTTCTTGTTTCCAAACCTGAAGAAATGGCTCGGCGGAAAGAGATTTGACTCAAACGATGAAATCATCTCACAAACAAATACCTATTTTGATGACCTCGACAAATCTTATTTTTTGGAAGGGATAAAAAAATTGGAGAAAAGTTGGACAAAGTGTATAGAGCTCAAATGAGACTACGTTGAAAAAAATTTTTTTATCCAAAAACCTGTGTTTCATTCAAAAAGTCACGGACTTTTTGACCTGCCCTCAAAGTTTTGCAAAGTCTCTAGTCTTCTTTGCCAAGGAATCCTGAAGCCTCGCCAGCTACAATCCTTATTATACCATAGCATTCAGTCATGGCAGTTAAAGTGGTGTCAAACTGTGTTATGTCTACAGTGTAGATGCGTCCAAAGAGATTGCATTATGCCAGTGGAGGAGACCGCCGGAGCCACTGGTTGGTGCCACTGTACTCCAGATATGGATGATGCTTATGATGAAGTAGTAGTAGTCATGGTTGTTGTTGTTGTGGCCAATCTCTAGCAGAAGTTGCTGTTATTATTGGTATTTCTGTCTGTCTTGGAGTCTGGTGGAGTCTCTTTCTCTGGAGGCTTTCAGCTGTGAATTGATGGCTTTTGATGATATGGTTTCGCATGGCAGAATGGTATTGGGCTAGATGGCCTCAGGGGTCTGTTCCAGCGTAGAAAAATTGTTTCTATGTAATACAAAAAGAGAAGCTGGTAGGGGTTTGAGCACTGGACTACGACTTTGGAGATCAGGGTTTTGGACATGAAAGCCACCTCCCCATTCCCACCCGTGAACCATCCCCCATGACTTCCAACACCACGTCATATGCAGGGGCGGTCTAACGTTATTTTATATGGTAAGCGAGCATTACTTTGGCGCCCCCTTTGTCTCCGCCCCTTTCCCTTTGTCTCCGCCCCCTCTCCCTTTGCCTCCACCCCCTGCTTGCCCAATTGCATCACGTGACCTGTTTACAGGCTTCTGCGCCTGCAGGAGCTTCTGCGCATGCCCAGAAGCTCCTCCAGGCGCAGAAGCCAAAGCCTGTAAACACGTCATGTCAGCACTCCGTCCGTATTCGGCACGCAGGGGGCGGAGGCAAAGGGAGAGGTTATCACGTCAGCACTCTGCCCCCTGTGTGCCGAATACGGACGGAGTGCTGACGTGACATGTTTACAGGCTTCGGCTTCAGCGCCTGCAGGAGCTTCTGGGCATGCGCAGTGGCTCCGGAGCTTAATTTCAGCTCTGGAGCCACTGCGCATGTGCAAAAATCTCTGCGCATACCCAGAAGCTCCTGCAGGCCAGGCGCTGAAGCCGATGCAGCAGCAGGGAGGTTTGCTACGGTGGCATGGTTGCGCCCTTCCCAGAAGATGGCGCCCTTCTCAGAAGTTGGCGCCCTAAGCGACCGCTTACTTCGCGTATACGTCGGACCGCCCCTGGTCATATGGAACTAATGTCTAACAAAACAAAAGTATGTACAACCGACACAAGTTTTTTTTTGAAAACGTAAATAAACCAGGGAAATTGCTGGTGTGACAATTCGTAGGAAGGATAAGAGACAAAGGAGAAATAGTCATGGGTATGAAATGAATTCAAATAAGTTTTCCAGACCTTTGGCGATTTTAACTGCCCTTCTCTGGACCCGTTCCAGCTTATCGATAACCCTTCTGTTGTTGATTCCTATTTCAGGGACGGCGCCAACTCTGACCAGAGGAAGCGGGAGGAAGATTTCTACTACACCGAGATGCAGGTCAAGGAGGAGGCGCCCCCGGAGCCCCCTGCCACTATCCCCAGCCCCTCCGCTGCCCCCTCCTCCTTCGCTGGATCCTCTCCCATCGTCATCCAGCCCGCTCCTTCCCAGCCAGAAGCTATTGTTCTGGATCATCAAGCTGCTTCTTTGGAGCCTCATCTGTCCAGCAGCGTCCTCAGCCAGTCGGCCCCCAGTTCTTTCTGGCACATCCAGGCTGACCACGCATACCAGGTAGGACGGGCCTACCCTGGAGAGTCAAAATCTAAGCCTCATGATGGCGATGGAGTCAGTCCCCAAGATTTGCAGGTTTAGTTTTTTGCTCTTTACAAAACGTGGCAGTAACATGAAAAGTTTGCAAAGCTCTGACCTAGAGATCCTTACAGAGGATGTGCTAACCAAATCCTGATGTATGCAGATGATCTAGTGCTTATCTCCCATTCTCGGTTGGGTCTTTAAAACCTTTTGAAGGCTTTGAGCACCTACTCCCAAAAGGAATACTTGTCAATAAATACCTCCAAGACAAAAGTTATGGTTTTTGGCATACACTGACCCAAGTATATATCTATTTTGACTAGATGGAACGAAACCATCTAGTCAAAATATCTGGGAATTGTTTTTAGTGAATTCCTTTCCATACAACTTTTATAACACTATGTAACACAGTTTTTTTTTCATTCCTGGGTTATCCATGTCATTTCCTAATTGGTTCTATCATAAAAGCAAGGAAAAGGTTGATTAAACTGCAAAACAATTTGTAGGACGTTCTGCAAAATATTTTTCTCTAGTTTTTCAATGAATCCCTCATTGAGTCTCAACCAATTCAACCTACTGTATATACTCGAGTATAAGCTTAATTTTTCATTCCTTTTTGTAGGCTGAAAAAGTCTGCCTCAGCTTATACTCGAATCAAGTATAAGTATAAAATATTTATTATTTTACTCTGTTGTTATTATTATCATTACATTTATTATTTTACTTTATTATTGTTGTTATTATTGCATTTATTATTTTACTCTATTATTACTGTTATTATGTTTCCCTTATTTTACTCTACTATTATTATTATTATTACATTTATGATTTTCCTCTCTTTATTATTATTGGAAAGCTACTTAAGCACATTTACATTGAAGAAGGTTAGAATAGTAGTTTAATCAGAGTTGGGGAGTCTTACCTTAAACTTCAGTTTTATGTAAATATTCAAAAACATTTAACCTGATGTCTCAATTAATGTAATTTTATTGGTATCTATTTTTATTTCGAAATTTACCCGTAGCGTCTGCATTTCCCACCCTCGGCTTATACTCGAGTAAATCCGTTTTCCCAGTTTTTTGTGGTAAAATCGGGTGCCTCGGCTTATATTCGGGTCGGCTTATACTTGAGTATATACGGTAGTTTGTGGCAGCTACAAAAAGATCAAAGTTTCTGGAGTAGATCAACTAATTTCAAAGTAACTACCACACAATTGAATAGGAAACAACACTTTCAAACCAGGAACACAAAATTATTCAAATTGTGTTACATAGTGTAATTCGCACAGTTGTTTGATTATCACTAAAATGGATGTGCTGATGATAGAGAGCTCCAGAGAGAACACTTTGCTAGTCATTCATAGGTGTAAATAAACTAGCACGGGCTGTCCAACTTCTACCGGGTCCAGGGCCGGAATAGAGGTCACTGATGACCTCGGGGCCGCTCGCCCGGGCCCCCCCGCCCCCCCAGCCCAAGCCTCGCCCCTCCTAAAGCCGCCGAAAAGGGCAGAAGGCGGCGCCAAGGGCAGCGCGTCACAGGCCTGGCGTGACGCGCTGCCCTTGGCGCCGCCTATTCCTCCTTTTCAGCGCCCCCTCCTTCCTAGGGCGGGGAGCCGCCGAAGGGCAGAAGGCGGCGCCAAGGGCAGCGTGTCACAGGCCTGGCGTGACGCGCTGCCCTTGGCGCCGCCTACTCCTTTTTGGCGGCCCCCCCCGCCCTTCCTAGGGCGGGGGAGCCACCGAAAAAAAGGGCAGAAGGCGGTGCCAAGGGCAGCGCGTCACAGGCCTGGCGTGACGCGCTGCCCTTGGCGCCGCCTACTCCTCCCCCCCCCCTTCCTAGGGCGGGAGAGAGAAAAGAGGAGGCGGTGCCAGGGCAGAGGAGCTAGGCCTGGCTTCCTCCTCCCTGCCGCCGCCCCCCCCCTCCTTCGGCGCGGAAAAAAAAATTAGATTTTTTTTAAATTTAAAATGGCGGTGCAGGGAGGAGGAGCTGGGGCTGTCTTCCTCCTCCCTGCCCCGCCTCCCCCCCAGGGCCGCCAGTTGGACAGCCCTGAACTAGCAGATGTCCCACTCATAATTTGTTTTGGCAAGTCCTGTGTCTCAGCCCTCGTGAAAATGAGAGGGTCTAGCATCATCCTCATCATGGTTTCACAGTCGTATCAGATATTAGTGAACAGAGTCTTAGACCGAACTCAGTATCGAAGTGTCTTGTGTCTCAGAAACTGGCAAGATGAGAAACTGACAGAGCTGTTGTCTCTTTGCTCAGGCTTTGCCCTCCATCCAGATCCCGGTGTCTCCGCACATATTCACCAGCATCAGCTGGGCGGCCGCCACATCCACCATCCCCACCCTCTCGCCGGTGAGTCTCCAGTTTTGGTTCTTCTTCCCCAGCATTCACAGATTTGGATTTTCTTTGTGTGGCATAGAGGCAAACAATGTTTGAAAATCACACAATTTTATTCAGATGACTTTTGGTGGAATCGAGGGGGGGGGGGTAGTTTGAGAAAGACTGTGAAGGGCCTCTCCCAGGAATGTGACCTTGTGATTCTTCCAGAGATGGCTCGGGCCTCTCGTCTAAGCTTAACTCAGGCCCAGGCAAACTCTTATCCCCATTGCCAACAGATCGCGCTCCACAATCAGGAACATCATTCCCATCATGAACATCGGATACAATCACAGGCTGACCTACAACAATAACATAAAACTACTCTGGAATAACCCCTGCCCAACTTAGTTCCCTCGGGTTAATAAAATAGGAGAAAGCAAGCACTTACAAACACACAGGATAGGAAAATGGTGGTTAAAACCCAAACAAATCCTTGTTTGTGCTTTGCAGGTCCGAAGCCGGTCCTTGAGTTTCAGCGAGCCACAGCAGACCCCACCTTTGCCCCCTCCGGTGCCGAAATCCCACCTGATCGTCGCGTCTCCCCCTCGGGCCCCCAGCGGAACCAGGTAAGAAGCAATGGAAGATGTCATTGGCTGGAAAACATCAACACTGACAAAAGCACCAGGACTGTTGTGCAGCTGGCTGGGAGTCAGCTGCATTAAGACCACTACTGACCGGAAAGTCATGAGTTTGGAGCCTGCCCATGTCGTTTTCCCTGTCATAGTCAGTAAGAGCACCTAAAGCTTTGGAGAGCTTCTGTTCAACCATTCCAAAGCTCCCTGCTTGAGCGGTGATGGCACAATCGTCAGCATAGATGAAACTGTCCCTTCTGGCAGTGTCTGATCATTTGTGTAAATCAGGGCTGCCCAGGAAGTCAATCGACCACGAGTCGAAATCAGGTTGATCGCAGGCGGATGGGGCGCTTCTGCCCTGCGCGCGTGCACCCTGCGGGCGAGAGGCTCCTGCTGCCTACGCGCCGCCTCTTTCCGCCCGGGCGGCATTGCGGGAACGAGGGAGTGCGAGGTGAGACCTCGCCTCGCGCTCCCTCGATCCCGCAATGCCGCCCAGGCGGAAAGGGGCGGCGCACGGTGGCAGGAGCGTGTGCACGACAGCAGGAGAAGGTAGATCTTTTTGACTTGGTTATTTAAAACGTAGCTCGCATGCTGAAAAACCGTGGGCACCCCTGGTGTAAATGTCAAACATTGATGGAGCAGGCACGCTCCCCTGAGGCAGGCTGTTCTTCTTGGATCTTGGATGAAAGGTTCTGAATGAAATGAAAGAGGAGCTCCCCGGTGGTACAATGGGTTCAACCCCTGTTCTGGCAGGAATGAAGACTGACAGGTCAGAGGTTCGACCGCGGATGAGCTCCCTCTGTCAGCTCCAGCTCCCCATGCGGGGGGACAGGAGAGAAGCCTTCCACATGGGCGTCCCTTGGGCAACGTTCTTCCAGATGGCCAATTCTCTTACACCAGAAGCGACTTGCAGTTTCTCAAGTCACTCCTGATACACACACACACACAGACACGCACACACAATGAAATGAAAGCCACTTTGGGGAGATGAAACGGGATTTATTTATTTACTTACAATATTTATATTCCGCCCTTCTCACCCCTCAGGGGACTCAGGGCGGATTACAATGTACGTATATCTGGCAAATATTCAATGCCATAGACACACAACATATATAGACAGACATTTAGAGGCTATTTTACATTCCAGCTTCTGGCCACCAGGGGAGCTGAAGCATTCCTTCATTCTTTGCATACTTCCTGGAGATTTTTATGGCCTCGTGAATCAGTTAAATTAGCCTCCCCACAAAGTGGTACCTAAATTTCCTACTTGACAGATGCAACTGTCTTTCGGGCTGCAAAGGTCGACAGCAAGCTACACAATTTTGATCAGGAGCTCACTCCGACCCGGGCTGGCTTCGAACTCATGACCTTTAGGTCAGTAGTGATCTTAATGCAGCTGACTCCCAGCCAGCTGCGCCACAGTCCTGGGATGATAATACTACTACTACTACTAATAATAATAATTCACACGGGTCCCTTTTCTCTTCTGTAGGAAAGTCCGTGGCGAAGCCAAGAAGTGCCGCAAGGTTTACGGCATCGAGCACCGGGACCAATGGTGCACCGCCTGCCGATGGAAGAAAGCCTGCCAGCGGTTTTTGGACTGATAGCACCGGCGAGCATGCGCAGAGCGCATTTTCATGTATATATATGCACCGAAAAACACAGCGGAAAGGCCGGGGAGAGAGCTCTTTAGCGCCATCGTTCGAGAGCGAGTGGCCGGACTTCTTCCATGCGGCCGCCTTGGAAGCCATATATCTTGCGTGGTCCCGAGGTCTGTACAGTCTACACCTGCCAGGTTTTCTAATGTTCCTTGTTTCGTGGGGATGTTTTCCTTCTCATTTTTAAACACATTTTTTTAAAAATGCACACACACACAGAGAACACACACACATGTACACGGAGCCTCCCGTTCTTCTTTTGGGTTTTTTTTGTAAATAAGTGGAGCAAAGGAGCACAAAGAGGAGAAAAAAAGGAAGTGGTCGGACGACATTATGGACTTCTCTCGCACGGTCGGTCCAGGGACCAAAGAACTTTGGGACTCTTCCCTTGCTCAGTGGGGATGAGTTTGGATCGGGGGTTGTAGTATGGAGCATAGGAGCATTTCTCACTTTCTTGCAATTGCTTGGCGATTTATTTTTTTTTAAAGGAATCATTTGGGCACAAAGGGGAAGGAAACGGATGGGTCGGCCAATTGGGATTTGGAGCCCTTGACTTGCTCCCAGGGACTTTTCAAACTGCAGTCGGCTCTCTGCGTTTGCGGGGTTGCAACTTTTTCAGATTTGACTTTAATATGGTCCTTTTAGGAATCTTTAAGTCCTCCGTAGAATTGTGCTGGAGGGCCTAGAGATTTCCTAGAGGGAAAATAAATCTCCAGGAATCTCTATGGACCTTTTTGTATCTTCCACTCCCTTCGATTGTCTTGTTATAATCGCAAACATATCTTTCGTTTATCTAGCCAAGTCTATGGTGCTTCAGGAGCATATATTCTTAAACAGTATCAGCAAGGCAACGTTCTGCAAGCCATCGCACAACTTGATCCGGAGGCTTTAGGGCAACGTTTCTCAATTTTGGGGTCGGGACCCCTTGGGGGGTGGGGGTGTCATGAGGAGGTGTCAGAAGGGTCACCAAAGACCATCAGAAAACATTTTCTGTTTGTTATGAGGGTTCTCTGGGAAGTTTGGCCCAATTATATCATTCGTGAGGTTCAGAAGACTCTTTGAATGTAGGTGAACTATAAATCCCAGCAACTACAATTCCCAAATGTTAATGTAATTTTGCTACTGTTACGAGTCATAATGTAAATATCTGATATGCAGGGTGTATTTTCATTCACCTGACCAAGTTCGGCCCAATACCCGATACGCCCAAATTTAATACTGGTGGGGTTGGGGGGAACTATAAATCCCAGCAACTGCAACTCCCAAATGTCAAGGTCTTATTTTCTCCAAACGCCACCAGGTTTCACATTTGGGCAAATTGAGGATTAGTGCCAAGTTTGGTCCAGATTCATCATTGTTTGAGTCCATAGTGCTCTCAGGATGTAGGTGAACTACAACTCCAAAACGCAAGGTCAATGCCCGTCAAACCCTTCCAGCATTTTCTGTTTGCCATGGGAGTTCTGTGTACCAAGTTTGATTCAATTCCATCGTTGGTGGAGTTCAGAATGGCCTTTGATTGTAGGTGAACTATAAATCCCAACAACTACAACTTCCAAATATCAAGTCTATTTTCCCCAAACTCCACCAGTGTTCACATTTGGGCATATTGAGTATATTCATGCCAAGCTTGGTCCAGATCCATCATTATTTGAGTCCATAGTGCTCTCTGGAGGTAGGTGAACTACAATTCCCAAACTCAAGCTCAATGCCCACCAAACCCTTCCTGTATTTTCGGTTGGTCATGGGAGCCCTGTGTGCCAAGTTTGGTTGAATTCTATCATTAGTGAAGTTCAGAATGCTCTTTGATTGTAGGTGAACTATAAATCCCAGCAACTACAACTCCCAAATGACAAAATCAATCACCCCCCAATCCCACCAGTATTCAAAGTTGTGCAAATTGGGTATTTGTGCCAGATGTGGCCCAGTGAATGAAAATACACCCTGCATATCAGATATTTACATGATGATTCATAACGGTAGCAAAATGACAGTTATGAAGTAGCAACGAATATAATGTTATGGTTGGGGGTCACCATGACATGAGGAAGTGTATTAAGGGGTCACAGCATTAGGAAGGTTGAGAAACACTGCTTTAGGTGGGGAATCAGAAGCGTCTGCAGAGGGGGCATCTACACTATCAATTTGACACAGTTTGACACCACCCCTTTAACTGCCATGGCCCCATGGTATGGATTCTATGGATTGTAGTTTGCATCACCATTGTTAATTTTATATTTTGTTATGATTCTGTTTTATGTTTAATTGTGTTGTAATGTTTTTTGGGCTTGGCCTCATGTTAGCCGCCCCGAGTCCCCTTTTGGGGAGATGGAGGCGGGTTATAAATAAAGTTTATTATTATTATTAACCAGGGTAGGTTAAATACCTTGTAAAACTACATCTCCCATCGAGCCATTGCAGTGAAAGCGGTGTCGCTCTGCATCAGTTCAACAATGGATGCGCCCATTGTCCTGGTCCTTTTCCCTGAATGTTTTTACAATCATTTTTAACCAGTACACCTTGGAAATTTTAATTCCTGGGAAAATTATTGATTTTCCAGGCAGACGTTCAAACTGGTGGACGTAGAGATTCCTAGAGAAGTATTTGTGATTTTGATGCTTTTGTGGGGCTCTGAACCCCAGCGAATGCAGAGAGCGGACTCTACGCTGTTAGAATGCAATGATCCCACTTCCACTGTATTTAAAGCTCTAGCGCAGGGGTCGGGAACCTATGGCTCGCGAGCCAGGTGTTGCTCTTTTGATGATTGCATCTGGCTCGCAGATTTCAGCTTTTCGGATAAGAGCAATGCTAGAGCAATCCCCAAACAATACGGGCATGAAAGCGGTGTGTAAATAAAGCCGTACAAGCCTCCCAGGATCCGTGGGAAGGCAGAGACGAATGGAGTTCACATGAGGCTGCTGCGGAGGACCAAAGCAATCAATCGCCGAATGGGGGTTGGAGCTCAGAGCGGCTTGCCTAGAGCGTTCCGCCAACCCCCATTCTGCGAATGATTGCTTTGGTCCTCCGCAGCAGCCTCGTGTGAACTCCGTTCCTCTATGCCAGGGGTGCCCACACTTTTTAAGCATGTGAGCTACTTTTAAAAAAAAGTGAAGAAGCTCTACCTTGCACACTTGCGCCGCTACTCCCGTGTGCCACTCCTCCTGCGCGCTGCTGCTCCTCCCACCCGCCGCTTCTCATTGCAGAGGGCGAGGGAGCGCGAGGTGGAGTCTTTGAAGGCTCCGCCTCGCGCTTCCTCGTTCCCTCTGCCGGCTCCTCCTGCGGGGCATTGCAGAGGGCAAGGGAGCGCGAGGCGGAGGCTTTGAAGGCCTTGCCTCACGCTTCCTTGTTCCCACTGCCCACTCCTCCCGCGGGGCATTGCAGAGGGCGAGGGAGCGTGAGGCAGAGCCTTCGAAGGCTCCGCCTCACGCTTCCTCGATCCCGCTGCCCACTCCTCCCGCGGGGCATTGCGGGAACGGGGGAGCACGAGGATGAGCCTTCGAAGGCTCCGCCTCGCGCTTCCTCCTTCCTGCAATGCCCCGCGGGTGGAAGAAGCACCATGGGAGCAGAGGCCAGCGGCGGGTGAGGCCCGAAGATCGACTGGATGAGGGCTGAAGATCGACTAGTAGCTCGCGATCGACCTAATGAGCACCCCTGCTCTCTGCCTTCCCGCGGAGCCTGGGAGTGTTGTAGGCCTTTATTTACACACCGCTTTCTTGCCTGTGTTGTTTGGGGATTGTTCCAGCATTGGTCTTGGTCTACGGATTCTTCGGTTGGACATATGCACCGTCATTCTGCCTTTTCTCATAGTATGTACGTATATACTCACATTTAGTTGAATTCAGTCTTAAAATATATTATATATATTATATGGCTCTCACTGAAATAAATTTCCAAATATTTGGCTTTCATGGCTCTCTGAGTCAAAAAGGTTCCTGACCCCTGCTCTAGCACTTCTCGCCAAACTACAAATCCCAGGATCCCACTGGATGCAATAGCAGTGGAATCATGGCATTTTAATGGTTTTTTGGCAAAACTCTCTGCGGAGGCTGCAGGTTATTCCGTGAGTGATGAGCGATGGTTGTTTGTACCCTCAGGTGAGCACTATGATACGTATACGTATAGAAACCCCACCAAAAATGTGAACCAGATACTGTCGGGAGAAACAATCATTGCAATAGATTACAATCAGATGAATGGAAGCTTTTTTTGAAGTTTGCAAAGGGGAAGGAAGGCGGAAATTATTATGTTGGGTCATTTTGGATGATACTGTTTAGAGAGCAGGACAAAATGCACAACGCTTGGGTTGATTTGAAACAGTACATTGGGATGTTGCAGCAAAGCATGCTTTCAGCTTGGAGATGCATTGGAGAAGCGCCCAGTGGCAGAAGTCTTTCCTAAATGCGAATTGAACATGCGCAGACCGGTTCTTCAGAGCTGTGGTCCTCCAAACGGGATGTTTTGGACTTCAGCTGCAGGAAGGACCCGTCCATCTGGCCAATGCCTGGGATTTGGAGAGCTTGAAGTCCTAAACTCCTGATGTAGAGCATGGAATATATTGTGGGAACGGAGTCTTCAGGGTCTCTGTGTTAAGTTGCACCTGGCTTTTGGGGACGCAGTTCAAATCACAAGGGTTCTGTGATTTATGAGCTGTGTAAACCGAATTTGGTGTTTTTTAGGCTTTGGACCCATCTCCAATACCTCTCGTTGTGTACATATATGCAAATAGATGTGTTCTAGGATCTGATAAAAACCGAAATCCCAAACACTTCTGGATCCAGTCGTTTTGGGATAATGGGGACTCAACCTGTTTATACTCCTTGATAGCAGAACACTGCCATTTATGTGACTCAGGTGCTTTGGGCTTTCATTCCCATTGTCCTTGAGCAGCATAACCAGTGGTTGGGAATGGTAGTTTTGGAATATTTGGCACAGTGTGGAGGAAGTGGGTTTAATACCCACACACCGATTCTGGTCCTTGCAATGTCCCTTTGTGCATCCATTTCAAGGCACATTACAACCAAGCCATAGACTTAATTTCTTGGGAATCATTATCAGACTGTGTGCATTGGAAAAGTCAGATATAGAGATGCGGCGTCCAGTTTGGAGAACTTTTTAGCCCAGGGGTCGGGAACCTTTTTGACTCAGAGAGCCGTGAAAGCAAAATATTTGGAATTTTAATTCAGTGAGAGCCATATAATAAGGCATGCGGAATTTGCAGGGCCCTCACCCCACAAACTAGGAAAAACCGCAAGCTCCGACTCAAAGCGGCTCTCTATGAACGAGCCCTCTTGCCTTCCGCCCCTCCACAGCAGTTTTCGGAGGCGACTGCTCCTTGCAGGCCCCAGATCTTACCTGGCTCAGCTGCCAAGGCTTCGGACCCGCTGAAGAAGAAGTCCAAAAAATCTAAGGCTAATGGCTGCCAAGATGGCACCCAGCCCTTTTGGTAGCAGGAGAGCCTCCTGGACTTGGCGGGAAAGGCTCCCTCCCTGCCTCCTACAGCCATTCAGCAGGATGAGGTTGAGCTCCCCCTACCAGCCACTGAGATGCAGGCCGTGGATATGGCTGAGGCTGCGGCTGCGCAATCGGCGTATGCACCAGGGTATTCAACGCCGGCGGGCATGCTAGCACAGGGAGAGCAAGCAACACCGGCGATGCCGGCGCTCTCCATGTCAATGCCCTTTGAGATGGGCACCATGGAGCCCGGTGTTGATGCAGCTCCGCTGCCGGGTCCTTTGCCTCTGTGAGCCAGATGCAGTCATCAAAAGAGCCACACTTGGCTCGCGAGCCATAGGTTCCCGACCCCTGTTTTAGCCATAGGCAGCATCAGAGCACTTTCCCTTCTGCACACTTTTAGGAGCGCATCATGTACCTGGAACTTTTCTAAACTTGCAAAGTGAAGCTGCACGTTGTCATGGAGAGGACCCCATTGAGGTCTAGAAACTTGGCGAGCATTTAGTGCCGGTTAGGGATCCTCCACCTTGGGAACATCTCCTAAATGTCACATTCTCAAAAGTGCGTCCACACGGTAGATTTATTGCAGTTTGACACCGCTTCAAGTGCAATGGCTCAGTGCTCCTCCAAACAGTAAATCACAGGATTCTATAGCATTCAGGTATGGCAAACTGCATTAACTCTACAGTGTAGATCGGGCATGGGGAAACTTTAGCCTTCTGGGTATTTTGGACTCCAACTCCCACAATTTCTAACAGCCTCAGGCCCTTTCCTGAATGGGCCTAAGGCAGGCATGGGTTTATCTGGCTTGCGTAATAGCTGGAGGGACCCTGGCTGTGAGATTACGACTGTCCTCGGTCTAGAATGGACATGGGCAAACTTCAGCCCTCCAGGTGTTTTGGACTTGAACTTCCACAATTCCCAATAGCCCACGAGCTGTTGGGAATTGTGGGCATCGGAGTCCAAAACACCCAGAGGGCTGGTGTAGACACACCATATCAGACTCATTATTTTCCCCTTTTCCAAGTAATGGCAGCTAGAACAATTGCAATGCATCACCAGCGATGTGGTTGTAATTATAGGATAGGAAGCAATGAGGGGGAGCAAAAAAAATATGCATTGCTTGTAATGTGTTTTGTTTCTTTTTATGTACTGACGCCAATCTTGATGCGTTTTGATAATCATGAGCCATAAACCGAGGACACAAAATAGCTGAACCAATAATGGCACGGAGAAATGCCATTGTTTCTTTATAAACGACTACGACAACAAGAATATGAGCCCTATAATTTTTTTTATTGTTGGTTTACTTTTAGGGTACTTTGCAAAACCTTTGTTTGGGGAGAGCTTCAAAAGGAAATTTGTGTACATTATTGGTGCTTTTGGATAAAATAACGTGTTGACTTTCCGCTCTCATGTTTTTTGTAATTTTGTGCATAATATACATAGTATGTCGGAATTTATTTTTCTAGCCCGGACTTCTGGTTAGATGCTAAACTGGGAAAAGAGCCGGTCGCCAGATTTGGTGGGAGTATGAACGCTTTACATGCTGAATATGGAATTTCAGGACTTGAGCATAGTGCTCAGATTGGTCCCTGAAAATCTGAATTTTTCTGAAAATCCTGAAAAATCTTAGTATTGTTGTGGAAGGAGGGCAAAAGATTGAAATCTTGACCTGTTGGAAGGCAGGGAAAATGTTAATGTCTTGACTCATGAAGTCCCCAAAATCCATAGCTACCTGTATGGATTTTGTTACCAAATTTCCACCATTCACATGGTTTCTTTGGGTGCATCTAAGGTAGGCATGGGCTTATCTGGCTTGGGAAATAGCCGGAGGGACCCTGGCTATGATATTACTACTTCCCTCAGTCTACACCAGGCATGGGCAAACTCCTAAGGCAGGCATGGGGTTATCTGGCTTGGGAAATAGCTGGAGGGATTCTGGCTGTGATATTACTACTTCCCTCGGTCTAGAGCAGACATGGGCAAACTTTGGTTCTCCAGGTGTTTTGGACTTCAATTCCCACAATTCCTAACAGCTGGTACGCTGTTAGGAATTGTGGGAGTTGAAGTCCAAAACATCTGGAGGACCAAAGTTTACCCATGCCCGATCTACACTGTCAAATTAATGCAGTTTGATACCGCTTTAACTGCCATGGCTGAAGACGATTTAATCCTGGGAAGATGTAGTTTGTTGAGGCAACAGTACTCTCTAGTAGGTCTGGGCAATCGTGGTTCTAAATGGTTCTAAAGTACTTAAAAAACTAAAGTTCTGGTGGTGAACACTAGGTGGCGCTGGTGCTTTGCTTCTACAGTGTTGCTAAAGTTCTGGTGGTGAACATTTCAGAACTGTAACAAAACTTTCAAAACTTCATTGTTTTTTCTTTATTGGCGATTTTTAAGACAGAACCAATTAGGAACAGCCAGTTATATTGAAATTTTGAAAGTTTTGTTAGAGTTCTGAAATGTTTACCACCACAACTTGAGCAACACTGTAGAAGCAAAGCACCAGCGCCACCTAGTTTTCACCACCAGAACTTTAGCAACACTGTAGAAGCAAAGCACCAGCGCCACCTAGTGTTCACCACCAGAACTTTAGCAACGCTGTAGAAGCAAAGCACCAGCGCCACCTAGTGTTCACCACCAGAACTTTAGCAACACTGTAGAAGCAAAGCACCAGCGCCACCTAGTGTTCACCACCAGAACTTTAGCAACACCGTAGAAGCAAAGCACTAGCACCACTTATTGTTCACCACCAGAACTTTAGTTTTTTAACTACTTTAGAACCATTTGGAACCGTGATTGCCCAGGCCTACTCCCTAGCATAGAAGATTGGAAACTATATAAAACTACAGCTCCCGTCAGTCCATTAGAACTGAGCCATGGCAGTTAAAGTGATATGAAATTAACATTAATTCTATAGTGTGGATCCACTCTTTACATGCAACTTGTAGAAAAGGTCTTAGGCTTTGAAACGTCTCTGGAATATTGCAATTCAGAGCAAAGGGGAGATATTTTGGGGGCTTCCATTTTGACTAAAGGGGTTCTCCATTTTTCCTTTCTTTTGGAAACCAAACCAATGGGATTTTAAGGGGAATCATCCCAGAAATCTGAGCCTTTTCCCACTGGTAGAAACCCCAGGCTTGGTGATTTTTAAAAAACTTACTTTTGGAATAAGTCATAGAATGTTGGTATATACAAGATACCTTTGCTGAGTTTGTAAGGTTTAGGGGTGCCAAATGTGCATTGATTTTACACCCCAAATATTCAATATTTGTGGCCAGCATAGGAGCCAAACAGGCCACCAAAAAGACATTCAGGTTGCTTATTCTTTGCTTGTCCTGATGCCTCGTTTTAGTATTTCATAGCACTTAAATGTCTGATAGTTAAAGCAGGAAAGGAATATATTTGCTGTCAATATTTTCGTTCTTTTAATGGAGTAATGTCCCCACTTTTCTCTCTCTCTCTCTTTTGCTTCATGCAGACTTTGCTTTTTTATAAATCGTAAATAAAGGGAAGGAAGGAATGGGACCGTTTTCCTTCGGTTTCCAAATCCCTGACATTGCAAAAAGAGTTGGGGTGCATCTACACTTTGGAATTAACCCAGTTTAGCTCCATTTCTACTGCCTTGGATCAATTGCAATGGATTCCTGGGAGTTGTAGTTCTGCAAGCCTTCTCCGTCGAAGAGGATTGGTGCCTCTCTGAGCTCCCAGGATTCCATTGCATTGAGTCGTTTAAAGTGGTATCAAACTGTTAATTCTGCAGTGTGGATGCACCCTTGGTGTATCCTGCATACTGTATATACCAACTAGGCCTGGGAAATCGTGGTTCTAAATAGTTCTAAAGTACTTATAAAACTAAAGTTCTGGTGGTGAACACTAGGTGGCGCTGGTGCTTTGCTTCCACAGTGTTGCTAAAGTTCTGGTGGTGAACATTTCAGAACTCTAACAAAACTTTCAAAATTTCATTATAAATGGCAGTTCCTAATTGGTTCTGTCTTTAAAATCGCCAATAACGAAATAATAATGAAGTTTTGAAAGTTTTGTTAGAGTTCTGAAATGTTCACCACCAGAACTTTAGCAACACTGTAGAAGCAAAGCACCAGCGCCACCTAGGGCTCACCACCAGAACTTTAGTAACACTGTGGAAGCAAAGCACCAGCGCCACCTAGTGTTCACCACCAGAACTTTAGCAACACTGTGGAAGCAAAGCACCAGCGCCACCTAGTGTTCACCACCAGAACTTTAGCAACACTGTGGAAGCAAAGCACCAGCGCCACCTAGTGTTCACCACCAGAACTTTAGCAACACTGTAGAAGCAAAGCACCAGCGCCACCTAGTGTTCACCACCAGAACTTTAGCAACACTGTAGAAGCAAAGCACCAGCGCCACCTAGTGTTCACCACCAGAACTTTAGTTTTGTAAGTACTTTAGAACCATGATTGCCCAGGCCTAATACCAACCTTTTTACTAAGCACTAATTTGGTGGAGGATGAGCTGGTTTTTTTTAATTTCATGTGATGCACTGTGAACCCAATATTAATGCAGTTCGATACCAGTTTAATTGCCATGGCTCCATGCTATGGGATCGTGGGAGTTGTTGTTTGGCGACGTCCTTGCACTGTTTGTCAGAGAAGGCTAATGATCTTCTAAACCTACAGCTCCCGGGATTCCAGTGCATTGAGTCGTTGAAAGTGGTATCAAACTGTGTTAATTCTGCAGTGCGGATGCACCTTTGGTGTCCCACGTTTATACCAACCTTTTTACTAAGCACTAATTTGGTGGAGGATGAGGTTTTTTTAATTTCATGTGATGCACTGTGAACCCAATATTAATGCAGTTCGATACCAGTTTAATTGCCATGGCTCAGTGCCATGGGATCGTGGGAGTTATAGTTTGGCGATGCCTTTCCACTGTTTGTTAGAGAAGGCTAATGATCTACTAACTTACCACTCCCAGGATTCCATTGCGTTGAGTCGTTTAAAGTGGTATCAAACTGAGCTAATTCTGCAGTGTGGATGCACCGCTAAGGCACAGATGAACTCTAGGCTGAAAGCTCAAGGCGCTAGTCCACATTTCAGCGATTGATTCAAGCTCTTCCTTGCAATACAATGCCCCAAAAACATGGTGTATGTAGAACGAACTCTGATAGGGCTCAAACCTGCTCTGGAACTGGAAAGGAAGCGTTATCATCCAACCAGATGGAGGGGAAATAATATCATCTTCGTGAATTACTGTCTAATTGGAACTTTCCTTTTATTTCTTTTTCCTTTTTTGATTGTCTTCCAAGTATTATTTTTTATTGTAAACAAACAAACAAACAAAAAAAAGAGGAAACAATGTGAAATGTAATTTTTACAACAGCAATATGAAATATATTTTATAATAAAATGATATGGCTTGATAGCTCTGCCGTGTTTGTTCCTGGATTTCTTTCTCTTTCGCTCACTATATGTGCATAACATATATCCAATGCTTGGTAGGGTTCGAATCGTGAGAGTTGCAGCTTGGCCTCAGAAGATAAGGACCTTGCAAAACTACAACTCCCAGGATTCCATGGTAACGAGACATGGCACTTACAAGTGGTGTCAAACTGCATTATTTCTACATCGCAGATGCACCCCTCGCCCAGTCCATCTGGGGAAGTTGGCAACCCAAAGAGAGCTCGCATCAAATAAATGTGCGGTTTTGCAACCTGCCTCGAGCTCTTGGCGTAGCTTTGAAATTAAAAGGAGGAAAGCACTTCAAATCACTTGGGAGAGGCCCAGCTGGGTGGAGCATCCTTCCAATGCATCTCTCAATGGAATTCCCCGACCAGTTTGCTTTTAACTGGGATGAATTATGACTTCGCAAGCCTCCGAAGCCTGACGGCTGCTCCACCCTTGGCCTGGAAACGCGGCACCGGTGGCTGAAAGCGTGCATTCCTAGAAAAGTAATTAAGAAAGAACTGGGTGGTGAAGGCACTGGGTTGCCTGTTCTCGCAACAAAGATATAAATGGTAGGCTCTGCTTTGTTGCACCAATGGGGTTATATTTGCATTTATTTTTGTATGCCAAAGGTGGCGATGCTGCCTGGAACATTTATTTATAATAACCATTTTGTCCAGGTGTCTTGGAACTGCTGAGTGCTTACTTTCAACCCATCTTTCCTCCCTCCCATTCATCCGTCCTCTCTCCCTGCCATCTATCCACCCATCGTTCCTTCTCTCCTTCCTTCCTTCCTTCCTTCCATCCATCCATCCATCCTCTTATCGTTTCTTCTTTACTTCCTTCCTTCCATCCACCCATCATTTGTTCATTCATTTGTTCCTTCCATCCACCCATTGTTCCTGCCTGCCTGCCTGCCTGCCTTCCACTCATCCCTCCTTCCACTCATCTCTCCTTCCACCCACCCATCCTTCCGTCCTTCCACACATCCTTCCTTCCATCTATCCATCCTCCTATCCTTCTTTCTTTCCTTTCTTCCATCCATCGTTCGTTCCTTCCATCCATCGTTCCTTCCTCCCATCCTCCTGTCGTCCCTCCATACCTCTCATCCATCTGTCCTCTTTCCCTTCCTCCCATCTATCCACCCATCGTTCCTTCTTTCCTTCCTTCCATCCACCCTTCCTTCCTTCCACTCATCGTTCTTTCCTTCCATCCATCGATCGTTCCTTCCATACATCCATTGTTCCTTCCATCCATCCATCCTTCTTTCCTTCCTTCTTTTGATCCATCGTTTGTTCGTTCATTCGTTCCTTCCATCTATCCGTTGTTCCTTCCACTCATCCTTCCTTCCATCGTTCCTTCCACTCATCCTTCCTTCCATCGTTCCTTCCATCCATCCATCCTTCTTTCCTTCCTTCTTTCAATCCACCCATCGTTTGTTCGTTCATTCGTTCCTTCCATCCATCCGTTGTTCCTTCCACTCATCCTTCCTTCCATCGTTCCTTCCATCCATCCATCCTTCTTTCCTTCCTTCTTTCAATCCACCCATCGTTTGTTCGTTCATTCGTTCCTTCCATCCATCCGTTGTTCCTTCCACTCATCCTTCCTTCCTTCGTTCCTTCCATCCATCCATCCTTCTTTCCTTCCTTCTTTCAATCCACCCATCGTTTGTTCGTTCATTCGTTCCTTCCATCCATCCGTTGTTCCTTCCACTCATCCTTCCTTCCATCCATCGTTCCTTCCATCCATCCATCCTTCTTTCCTTCCTTCTTTCAATCCACCCATCGTTTGTTCGTTCATTCGTTCCTTCCATCCATCATCCGTTGTTCCTTCCACCATCATCCTTCCTTCCTTCCATCATTCGTTCCTTCCATCCATCCCTTCCATCCTTCCTTCCTTCCATCGTTCCTTCCTTCCATCCATCCTTCTTTCCTTCTTTCAATCCACCCATCATTTGTTCGTTCATTCGTTCCTTCCATCCATCCGTTGTTCCTTCCACTCATCCTTCCTTCCTTCCATCCATCCATCCATCCATCCATCCTTTCCTTCTTTCAATTCACCCATCGTTTGTTCGTTCATTCGTTCCTTCCATCCATCCGTTGTTCCTTCCACTCATCCTTCCTTCCTTCCATCGTTCCTTCCTTCCTTCCTTCAATCGTTCCTTCCATCCATCCATCCATCCTTCTTTCCTTCTTTCAATCCACCCATCATTTGTTCGTTCATTCGTTCCTTCCACCCACCCGTTCCTTCTTTCCTTCCTTCCATCCATCCATCCATCCATCCATCCACCCATTGTTCCTTCTTTCCTTCCTTCCATCCTTTCATCCATCGTTCCTTCCTTCCATCCTCCTATCATTCCTTCTTTCCTTCCTTCCATCCACCCACTGTTTGTTTGTTTGTTCGTTCATTCCATCCATCCACCCACTCACCCACTCATAATTCCTTCCTTCCATTCTCCTATTGTTCCTTCTTTCTTTCCTTCCATCCACTCATTGTTCCTCCGTCCCTCCCCACTTCCTTCCTTCTTTCCTCCCTTACATCCCTCTCTTCCCCCTTCTTCCCTCCCTCCCTCTCTTCTTTCCTTTTTGCTTTCTCTAAAACCATCTTTTGAGCATCTTGAGATGAGTGTCCAGTTCCCTTCAGTTTCTGCTTCCTTTAAACCTGGCATAAGATGGTCATTTAATATGTTTACCTTCTGCATAACCTACACAGCTATGAAGCTTCCCAGGTGAGATTTAGTCACACACACACCACTGTTAAATCCCCCCCAAAACAGCTTTATTGACCTGTTTACTCTCATAACAACTCTTTCACAGCTTTACTATTATCTTTTACACACTCCCCAACAATCTACACCATTTAATGATTTATTTTATAATACTTTCCATCTCAGTTTTTGACCCAGAACGACTACCTATACGTCCTCATCCACACTGAGCATTTAATGCGGTTCAAAGGTGTTGTCGTCGTCTTTGTTTATACCCTGGGGACTCAAGGCAGCTAGATTCAATCTGTGGTGACCAGACAACAAATTCCCAGAAAGAGTGGAAGAAAGCCCTTAATACACCTAAACGCTTTTTGGTTTGTGTGTTATCATCACCTGGACCTTCTATGTAATCATCTGTTCATACTGGTTGGAAACTGCATTAAATAGTTGGTATAGACCAGGGGTGCTCACACTTTTCCAGCATGCGAGCTAAAGCAACCAAGTCCAAAAGATCTACCAGCCCCCGCCGCCGCGTGCTCCCGCCGCCGCGCGCTTTTGCCACCGCGCATGCTCCTGCTGCTGTTTTCCGCCTGCGCAGTGCTTCTTCCGCCTGTGGGGCATTGCAGGAAGGAGAAAGCACGAGGCGGGGCATCCAGAGGGCCTATTTCGCCGGCAACGGAGGCTGCACAGCTGCTTCTGGACGAGAGAGAGGCAGGGCGCTCCCTCCAGAGGCCCCGCCTCGTGCTTCCTTCTTCCTGCAATGCCCCGCAGGCGAAAGAAGCACTGCGAGAGCGGAAGCTAGCAGCAGGAGCGCGCATGCGGACAGAGTGTGCGCGCGCATGGCAGGAGCACCCCATCCGGCTCGTGAGGCCCGAAGATCACCTGGAAGAGGGCCGAAGATCTACTAGTAGCTCCCGAGCTACCTAATGAGCACCCCTGGTATAGTTGGAGCCTATGTCGCACATACAATAAAGATTCATACCATTCAGTTAAAACATGCAATTTGGAATATTAGATGGACCATTCAGCTTTAGTGAAGGAGGCGGCAGGCTCAGAAAGGGGACGACACAAATGTCTTTGAGTGACATCTCCATTTGCTTGGGTTACTTAATCTAGGGCCAGATTGAAACATGGCACTCACAGTTAGTCCCATGAGAATGGCCACACGCACTGGACGAAATCCTCCGCAATGCCATGCCGAGTGTCCAGCCATGCTGAATGTCCAGCCAGACCGCCAATGCCATGCTAAATATCCAGCCAGACCAGCATCGCATCGGCACACGGTCTTATTTTTGAGTGACCACCATCACTGCCTCGCTGACCAAGGAGTTTCTTGCAAGAGCCTGTCTGTTGCATCACAGAATTGTAGAAAAGAGTCTGGATGGTCATCTGTCAGGAGGGCTTTGACTGTGTCTTGCAAGTCAATAAAGGGTTTGGACTGGACGGCCTTTGAATTATCTTCCAATTCTATGATTCTACAATTGCTCCGTCATTCTCGTCAATCAAACAGTTTGACAGGATTCAATGCCGTTAAGGCGTCAGCAGATAGGGCCATGTTTCTGAAGGCAACTCCTTGGTCGGCGAGAAGCTGTGAGGCTATAACGGGGCGACTCATCCCCTTTTCCTGCACTGAAGTGTGCAAAGGATGGGGGACGACATTGGCGTGCATGTAGATAATAATGAATCCAGATTAATAGAAACCAATTCGCCTGTTTACATAGTGGCAAACCCCAAGGATACTATGGATTTTTTTTTTGCAAACTCTGGAGTATCCCTTGACTTGGCTTAATATGAAGCAAAGTCAAGAACTAAACAGTCTGGATTCTTGGCGGAAGTTATTTTGCGTCGTGAAGACTGCAAGCGGCGGATTCGGGGTTGCATACATATGTTTTTACTAATTTAGACATGCCCTAAGAACTCCAATATCTGAGCCCTGTTGAACTAAACCAGGCATGGGCCAACTTGGGCCCTCCAGGTGTTTTGGACTCCAACTCCCACAATTCCTAACAGCCTACCGGCTGTTAGGAATTGTGGGAGTTGGAGTCCAAAACACCTGGAGGGCCCAAGTTGGCCCATACCCGAACTAAAGAAATCGAATGCTTCACAGTGGCGTTTCTTCTTCCACGTGGATTCTCTGGTGCGAATTGAGGTTGATGCTCTGGCTGAAACTCCGGCCGCACTGGACGCAGGCGTAGCGCTTGTCTCCCGTGTAAATCCTCTTGTGCTTAATAAGGCTCGCTGGGTCCGAGAAGTTCTTGCTGCAATCGGAGCAGTTATATGGCCTCTTCCCGGCATGTATCCGCTGGTGCAAAGTCAGGCTCGGGCTTTGGCTGAAACTCTTCTCGCAGTCCAAGCACTTGAAGGGCTTTTCTCCGGCGTGAATCCTCTTGTGCTTAACCAGGCTCGCCTGGTCGCCGAAAGCTTTGTCGCAGTCGGAGCAGCCGTAGGGCTTTTCGCTGGTGTGCGTCCGCTGGTGCAAAGCGAGGCTGGCATTCTGGCTGAAGCTCTTCCCGCACTCGGAGCACTTATAGGGTTTCTCCCCGCCGTGACTTCTCTTCTGCTGGTCGTGGAAGGTGTGGTTGCAATCCAAGCAATGGTACGTCCTTGCTCTCTGGTGCGAACCGAGGCTCTTCCCGCAGCCGGAGCATTTGTAGAGCCTCTCCGCTGCCGGACTCCTTGGGTGGGTAGGGAGGCTGGAGCTGTGATGGAAGCCCCTTTCGCACTCCAAGCAGGGGTAGAGCTTCTTGTCTTTGAGGACGGCGTGGCAACCGGCCATGGCTGGGTTCCAATGGAAGCTTTTTTCAGGTCTGACGTTTTCGTTTGCCTCCTCTGCGCGGAGGCACCCGTTCCATCTCTTTTCTGCATCTCTCCGTGACTGTGGAGGTGTCCCGCGAACATCTTTGCTCTGATAAGGAATGTATTTATCTCCCCAATTTTCTGTGTGGCTCCCGTTTTGTCTTGTCCCATCTTGGGTCTTCAGTTCCTCAGACTTTATTCTGTCCAATAGTGTTTCGACTGGTTTCTCGTTCTCGCTTACCCATGCATCATCAGCTGAAAAAAAATAATTATTATCATTATTATTTTAAACACAACAAGATTAGTACACAGCAAACAAGGTCACTCAGGCCCGGATTACCCATAAGGCCAACCTAGGCCATGGCCTAGGGGTGCAAGCCAAGGGGGGCGCAGATCACGGACCAATAAATAAATGTTGAAACAAATAAAAACGCTGTGGCCAGCCCCTGGGGTCTCTCCCAACTCTCGGAGCTTGCGAATGCCAAGGGGGAGTTGGGTGTGTTGGTTGTGGGGAGGGTGCCTGGCTCTGTCCCCTGGTCCAATCCTGAGGACCTGGCCCTCTTCTCCCTCCCTCCCTTCTGGACATGGCCTCCTTTGCGGAGGGAGGAGGTTCCTGCAGAAGACTTGGGCCAAGCGAGGGTCGGGGTCAAGGCTTCAGGGTCCATGCGGGGGGAGGACATGTTCTCCGCCGGGGAGAGGGGGGGCTGGCTGTGGGCGTGGCCCATGCCCACAGCTAGCCCCCCTCCCCCCAGCGGAGAACGTGGCCTGCCCCTTGCCCTGCTAGGAAGACTCTTCTGCCTTCCTGGTACACCGGCCAGGCATGGACGGACGGACAAAGGGACGGAGGACACCAGGCCGCCTGCCCGCTCACTTTGCCTCGGCTCTCCTGTCCTGGCCCGGCTGGACTCTCAGCTGCCCGGGACACTCCTTCTGCCTGGCCATGGGAAGCATCTGCCGGAGCCTCCTGGTGGCCTTGGCCTTCCTGCTCTGCTGCCCGGCGGGTAAGGAGGGGGCCCGGCCCTTTCCGGGGCGTGCGGTAGAGGTTGGCTAAAAGGGGCGTAATTCCAAAGTGTGGCCTAGGGTGCAAAAAGGTGTTAATCCGGGCCTGAGGTCACTCTGCTGGTTTTTGTATTGGATCACACGTCAGACACTTCCCAAGTGTCTAGGACTACCAGATGTATCGGTGAATAATGTGTGCAAATAAATAAATAAATAAAATAAGATGAGTTCACAGCAAACAAGATCACTGTGCTGGTTGTTGTGTTGGATCACACGCCGGATGCTTCCCAAGTGTCTAGGACTGTGTAATGTATCAGCAAATAATGCACACAGATCCAAGTAGCATGGCCTTTTGAGGCTGACAGATGGTAATTTTGGCAGCGCCAATTGTGTTTAAGTGTAGGCCAAGGTCTTGAGGCACTGCACCCAGTGTGCCGATCACCACTGGGACCACCTTGACTGGCTTGTGCCAAAGTCTTTGCAGTACGATCTTTAAATTTGGGGAACAGTGTGTTTCCTTTCCTGGGTAGGGCAACACCTGCAGTTTTGCACCATTACATTATGCAACAAAACTTGACAAATTGGTATGTTCCTGGTTTGAAAGTGTGATTTCCTGTTTAATTGTGTGGTCCTTACTTTGAAAGGTAGGCAGCTAGGAATTGTGGGAGTTGAAGTCCAAAACACCTGGAGGGAGGACCCAAGTTTGCCCATGCCTGATCTAGGTATATGCAAACACAGATATTCCAAAACCCACAAAAAGAAATTGAAAACACTACTGGTGCCAAGCATTTCGGGTAAGCGATCCTCAACTGATATTGCTAAACACAGCCAAGCAATGGACAAGGGAAGCCTGCCAAGTCCTGCTTACCTTGGTCTGTCGTTTTCACGTCACCATTTTCCCAAGAAAGAACGGATTCATTTGCTTTTTCCAGAAGGATTTCCCGTTGAGCCTCTGCCCTCCTCTGGCTTCCAGAGGTATTGGTTGGCTCACAGCTTTCGAAAATATTCCCTGCTCCTTCCCAGGCTGAAGTGGCAGGGAGTTCCGCAGGTTCTGGTTCTCCCAGTAGGCATTCCTCTTTCTCATCGGGGCCGGTCCATTCTGCTGTTGTTGGAGAAATGGAAAGCATCCCAAACTACTTATTTCTCCAAACAGAGAGAAGCAAGACTTGAAAGCAGAAAATAAAGGACTGCTAAGGAGACGAAGGTAAAGAAATAACTATACTCTGAGACCTATGGGATGGAGTTTCAGTTCAGTTTCACGTCTCACTATTTTGGAGTTAGCTGTTTGGTTCAAAGGATGCAGATATATTACACTATGTAACTGTTGGAAATGGCAACCTTCTTCAAGCCTTCTCCAGGAATGTTTATCTATGATCCTATTGCTTACGGTTTCTTGTAGGTATGTTCTGGTATGCAGCTTCCTTTACTCTATGGTTCCTGTGAAGTTACAAAAGAGGCTGCAGACCACATGATCAATACAGATCACACACTTGCTGGCTGTTTTGTTGCACGAGATGCCCTGGCTGGATGGCACTGAGAATCATCTCAATCACTGGGACTGTGGCGCAGCTGGCTGGGTGTCAGCTACATTAAGATCACTACTGACTGGAAGGTCATGAGTTCGAAGCCAGCCCAGGTCGGAGGGAGCTTCCGGCCAATTGTGTAGCTTGTTGTCGACCTTTGCAACCCAAAAGACAGTTGCATCTGTCAAGTAGGAAATTTAGGTGCTACCTATGTGTGGGGAGGCTAACTTAACAAATTTACGAGACCATAAAAAAATCCAGCAAAACGCATGTGGAAAGTACTTCATCAGTGTCGCAGATGGACGGTGAAGCGACAGCTCCCCTGGTGGCCAGAAGTTGGAATGTTAAATAGCCTCTGACTGTCTGTCTATATGTGTTGTGTGTCTATGGCATTGAATGTTTGCCATGTATGTTCTCTCCATTGGCGCCCCCTTGTCGTGGGGTGGAGGCTTGCGTACCTTAATGAAGTTGTGAGCTACGCTGGCGGTGGCATAATAGCCACCAGTAGGGCCTCCCATGCCAGACAGGTCACAACCGAAAGGTCTGACAAAGAGTGTCAATGCACAGGGTAAAGGGGGAGTAGTTCCAGGATATCCAAGTAGTAAGAGACGGGTAGAAAGGAAGACACTGAGGGTTCAAATTATAGTCAATGTTGATTTTTATCCAGTAGATAAGTTCTCCAAAATCAAGGCAGTATTCTGCATTCGTCGTTGTGAAACCGACAATAAATTTCAAATTAATGGTCTGTATTTGACGGTTAAATTAAAGCAAAAGGCAGGTCTAGAGAAACCACGAAGTACACTAATATCAAGTAAATCCACCATATATCAATCAAATTATGGCGTGGTTCTCAGAGGGGTCGACAATCATGGTCCCAGTTGTTTCGCCAATCCTGGCTTCATCAGGACCCCAGACTCAATTGCTGTGTATAAGTTTCACAGGTCCAGATTTCTGTTAATATATACAAAATCTACAATCAGTACATGATACAAAATATAATGAGTAGCCCGTACATGGAACTAACAAGCTGAAGGTCTAAGTAAAGGTACATACCAATCTTAGTATTCTAAGGCATCCAACGTGGAATGACGGAACTTGATACTCTCCCTCAAGAAATTGAGACCCTGAAATCATCATTAGGTCCCCCCATGGACACCCCCGACTTAGCCGCCATCAAGGAGCAATGCGATAAATTATATGCAGACATCAAGAAAAATAAATTGGAGAAGATCCAACGGGATGAGAAAGATTATTCCAATAATTGGATTTTCAAATGGCAATACCGCTCTTCCAGAGGACCCTCCCCCAGAAGGGTTCGGTTCCCTGAAGGGGAGACCACCTCCGGAGAAGACACTGGTGCGCTCTCTGACTCTTCTGGCACATCTACTACAGGCCCCAGATATAATTTACGGAATCAACGGAACCCTCCTCAATCCCCCAGACAGGCAAATTTTCGAAGGGGCCGCAACAAAACCAGGACAACTTGATAATAAATCTCTCGGATTTCCCCCTTTCGACTCAGGACATCAGGATTCTCAACAAAGGTACCTCTTATGTTTTTACTCCCAATTGTTCATCTGTAGATATCCGGAGGGATTTAGCCACCCTGTTCCGGAATATCCGCTTAAAGGAACATTTCCAGAATCATTCTGAATTATCAAGAACAGAATCTATTCCATTACGCTTAAGACCTAAAACTACCTTTGTTCCTCCTGTATGCTCTGATAAAATTAAAGCTTTTGAAAAAGTGGTCACCCAACAAGTAAATTTGATAAATCACCACCATGACAGAGCCAAAGCGAATTTATCTACACAAGATCTCAACAGACTTAGGGAATTAGGCCGCAATCTTGACATCGTAATCAAGCCAGCAGATAAAGGTGGGGCCGTAGTCCTATTAAATTCGAAGGATTACCTTAAAGAAGCAGAAAAACAACTATCTAACAGACAATTCTACCGCCCCATCCCTCAAGACCCCACGGACACTTTCTTACGCACCATTACCCATACCATTCAATCTGGAGTTGAAATGGGCTTCATTTCCTCCAAACTGGCGGAATCACTAATCAATCGGCATCCCTCCATTGCGAAATTCTATTTGTTACCAAAGATACATAAGGGAATACTGCCCCCTCCTGGCAGACCAATTATTGCCGCCACTGATTCCCTTTTACAACCATTGGCAATTTACCTGGATACCTTCCTGCAACCTTTTGTCCCACAATACCCTGCTTACATCAAAGACACTATGGACTTTATTGCTAAAATTGACAATATCGATGTGAATTCCACGGACCTTCTCGTGACAGCTGACATCACCTCTTTGTACACAAACATCCAACTACCTCTAGCCCGCACTATGATTTTTCGCCTACTGGACCTAAGACCACCACCTAAAAATCCCCCTACAGCTTTTCTAATGGAAATTGTGGACATTGTGTTCGATTATAATTATTTTGTATTTAATGGGGATTTCTTTATCCAACAAGGTGGCATTTCAATGGGACTTTCCTTCGCTCCCAGCGTAGCTAATATCTTTATGAGTGAATTAGAATCTCAATTTTTATTTATGGAAAATGATATTACTGCACCCATTAAGCAATATTACCGTTTTTTAGACGATGTGTTTTTTATTATGGGGCAAGAAGGTAACTTAGACAATATTAAGACTTACTTTAATTCTTGGAATGAACATATAGAATTCACCTTTGTAGCAAGTGATACCGCTGTGAATTTTTTGGATGTTTGTGTATTTAAATGTAATAATAGGATCAATGTAAAAAACTACATCAAACCTACCAGCCGTAACTCGCTGTTACATTACAGTTCCTTCCATGATTATTCCCTACGTAATAATTTACCTTACTCCCAACTAATTAGACTAAAACGGAACTCCTCCCGTGAACAGGATTTCCAGGCATCTGCCAAGCTACTTAAAGATCAATTATTACAACGAGGTTATCCCTCACGTATCATTGAGAAGGCTTACCAGAAAGCTAGAGAAGTACCTAGATCCCACTTACTGCAACCTAAAGAACGTACACCCCCTGACAGATTAATTTGGCCTCTTACCCTAACTCCGCACGCTAAAAACATTGAAAGTATAGTACGCAAATTTTGCCCTTTAGTCAACTCTATTCCCGGTCTGGAGAAGCCTCCAATGATTGCTTACCGTAAAACCCAAAATATAAAACAAATCCTGGTGCATGCCGACACCCCTCAGTCGGTTCCCATTGACCCCTCCCGTTGCTATACCCATCCATGTGGTCGTTGCTCGATATGCAAACATATCAGCCAACAGAAATCCATAGAATCTAGTGACCATACCCGCACTTTCCACTTTAACACGTGGAGCACCTGCGGATCTAAACGCGTCATTTATTGTTTAATCTGTAGTTGTTCCTTATACTATATAGGTGAAACTGGGCGGGAACTTAAAGTTCGCATCCAGGAACACAAATCGCGTTTTAGGACTAAAAATGATTCCTCTATTCTTTATAACCACTTCAGGGAATTTCACCAATGTGAGGATTTCAAAGTGCTGATTCTTGAAAGAATTAATCCCAAACCACATAGTGATATTAAAATGCACTTACTCAACAGAGAAAAATTCTGGATAATCAGTTTAAAATCTGAGTATCCGGGAGGACTCAACGACGACCTGTCCATCAGCGAACTGCTAGGATGATTACACCTGTGTTGCTAATGAGAGTTAAATTGATGCGCTTTCCCAACTACCAGTGTTTGGTAACATCGCGTCGGTGGCTGCGCCCACATTGAAATGCCTTAGAATACTAAGATTGGTATGTACCTTTACTTAGACCTTCAGCTTGTTAGTTCCATGTACGGGCTACTCATTATATTTTGTATCATGTACTGATTGTAGATTTTGTATATATTAACAGAAATCCGGACCTGTGAAACTTATACACAGCAATTGAGTCTGGGGTCCTGATGAAGCCAGGATTGGCGAAACAACTGGGACCATGATTGTCGACCCCTCTGAGAACCACGCCATAATTTGATTGATATATGGTGGATTTACTTGATATTAGTGTACTTCGTGGTTTCTCTAGACCTGCCTTTTGCTTTAATTATACCGTCTAATACAGACCATTAATTTGAAATTTATTGTCGGTTTCACAACGACGAATGCAGAATACTGCCTTGATTTTGGAGAACTTATCTACTGGATAAAAATCAACATTGACTATAATTTGAACCCTCAGTGTCTTCCTTTCTACCCGTCTCTTACTACAAAGAGTGTCAATGGGCAAGATGGCCTCTCTAGCCTTTTGGCCACCATCCTAAGAGAAAGAAAACTCGAATTTCAAACCCGGGCAGATGGTGCTCATTGAACCCTGTAAGGTCAAACATCTAGAGAAGGAAACTAATAATCAAACCTACGACCTGAGGAACTCGCTGCCCCCGTCTTAAGCTTGCTAGGCCCCGGCAGACGAAACTTTGGTTTAAAGCAGTGTTTCCCAACCAGTGTGCCGTGAGCGATCATCAGGTGT
Source organism: Anolis apletophallus (assembly GCA_030556195.1). Taxonomy (NCBI): domain Eukaryota; kingdom Metazoa; phylum Chordata; class Lepidosauria; order Squamata; family Anolidae; genus Anolis; species Anolis apletophallus. Next base: position 7,235,649 of record JARBWK010000003.1, on the reverse strand, counting down.
GCCGTGGGAAATTGGAACCTCCAGGGGAGAATCTAGTGTGTTGAAGTATAAAAACCCTAAGAAACCTACCTCGATAAAGGCACAAAATTACAAACACCCCCCTCCCCACCCTTTGTCTACTTGGTCTCTCCCTCTCCATGCATTGGGAAGGCCCGTCTCCCTTTCCCCAGGTAGAGACCTCCTCTTGCCTCCTGGGGGTTCTGTGCAGGAAGTTTGGCCCAGTCCTATCATTGGTGGGGTTCAGAATGCTCTTTGATTGTAGGGGAACTATAAATCCCAGCAACTACAACTCCCAAATGGCAAGGTCTATTTCCCCTGAACTCCATCTGCATTCATATTTGGGCATATTGAGTATTCATGCCAAGTTTGGTCCTGATCCAACATTGTTTCAGTCCACAGTGGTCTCTGGATATAGGTGAACTACAACTCCAAAACCCAAGGTCAATGCCCACCAAACTCTTATAGCATTTTCTCTTGGTTATGGGAGTTCTGTGTGGGAAGTTTGTGTCTTTCTGCCATTCCTGCCAGGATATCTATGTTGTGTTCATTGAAACAGGCCCAGGTTTCACACTGAGTGTATAAATACATTTTAAAAACATATTAACTATATGTATTACTGTGTTAGAGTGTCATTTTGTGTCATTTTGGTTGGTGGTGTGCCCCAGGATTTTGCAAATGTAAAAAGTGTGCCGCGGCTCAAAAAGGGTTGGGAAACACCGGTTTAAAGGGTGAGGCCAGTTCTGTGCACGCTGCGCTTCACCAGAAAAATCAATTGCACAGGCTCGAAGGACACATCTAACCTCCATCATCAACACGCTTGTAGAAAGCGTGGGATGAGTCCTTCCTAAGAATCTTTGTTCGCAAAGTAATGCCAGAGAGAGAGAGAGAGAGAGAGAGAGAGAGAGAGGTGTACATTGTAATCCGCCCTGAGTCCTCTGCGGGGTGAGAAGGGCGGAATATAAATGCTGTAAATAAATAAATAAACAAACAAACATATCTGAAACCGAATTGCCAACATCCACTGGATAATGGAGACAGGCAGGGAGTTTTAGAAAAACATATATTTCTTATTTATTGACTCTTCTAAAGCCTTTGACTGTGTGGATCATAATAAATGGTGGCAAGTTCTTGGTAGTTTGTATGGGAAGGCCAAGCCACCTTGTCTGTCTCCTGAGGAATCTGTATAACGACCAAGTAGCAACAGTACAAACAGACCACGGAACAACAGACTGGTTCAAGATTGGGAAAGGTGTACAACAGCTGCGCCACATTCCCGGTGCCCAGGGGCGGTCCTACAGGTAGGCCAAGGAAGCGGCGGCATGGGCCGCCATCTGGGGAGGGGCGAATTCCCCCACCCGCCGGGCGTCGGCGCCAGACATCGTCCTGGCCCTGCTGATGTTCCTCAGGCAGCGCCGCGGCTGCCTGCTTTTGGGCCCCGGCCTTGTGTGCTCCGACGCCGCTTCTGGGCATGCGCGGAGGTTTTCGCGCAGGCGCAGTTGCTCCGAAGCTGAAGTTGAGTGCAGGAGCAACTGCACTTTCGCGAAAACCTCCGTGCATGCCCAGTAGCTCCTGTGCGCAGAAGCCTGTAAGCAAAGCACTCCTTATCGGGCAGGCAGGGATTGCTTCCCCTCTCCCTTTGTCTCCGCCCTGCCGCCGAATACGGTGACCCAATTGGGCAGGCAGGGGGCGGAGACAAAGGGAGAGGGGAGGGGAGCCAAAGGGGTATTGCCGACGTATTGCCTCCTGACAGCCGCCACCAGAAGTAGCTGCTGCGCACTGAGGCGAACTCCCTCGCCAGGCCCAATCACGTGTGAACCCTACCACACCCGCCCAACTTCCCGTGCATGCGCGCGCGCCGGCCGGGAGCGTTAAGGAGAGACAGGTGCAACTGTGCAAGCAAATAGTAATATATAATATTTTATTTTACTTTATTTTGGGTTATTTGAGTTTTATAGGAGTAAGGAAAATATTTAGTAGAGGATAATTTTATTTAAATAAATAATTGTATTTATTATTTTATTATAATAATAATATTATAGAATGTTATATTATATTATAATGTCAATATATTATAATATAATTATATTGTAATGTAGTATAATATAATTATGATATAATATAGTATGAGTATGTACTATAATATATTGTATATACATTGATACAATATAATACTACTGATGGTATTGTGATATTATGATTGTATATTTGTTTTACATGGGGGGGCGCCAAAATAATGTTTGGGGGGGGCACCAAAATAATGTCCGCTTACCATATAAAATTACCTTAGACCGCCCCTGCCGGTGCCACACAACTAAACGGGAAATGAAACAGAACAGAAAAAAATCTTGCAAACCAAAAACAGAAAATGTTTCAAATTTGGTTACATAGTGTTATTATTGTATCGAGATTTGGGCTTCTACAATTTTTCAAAGGGAGAAAAGGAACCACGGCGGATGTCAGCCAAGCAAAGGACTTCCATGCAATCCAGGAAACGGTGCATCGAAGTGCATCCCTCCTTACCCAACACGTCATTCCCATCTTCCTTGCCTTCAACGCATAGTGGTCTTTGTTCGACATCCGGTGAGGTCCGGCTATCCCTAGAGAAGTCTTCAGCATCCTTCTCCAATCCCACCTGCAGGACGGAAAAGCAATAACAACAATAACAACAACAACGCACAAATAAAACAGTGACAGAAGCCAAAAGGGCTCAGTGGAGGTTATTATTCTTTGGACATAATAATAATACTTTATTTATACCTCGCCACCATCTCCCCAAGGGGACTCGGGGCGGCTTACATGAGGCCAAGCCCAATAAACATCAATAAAACAACACAGCAGCAAAAATAAACTACACTATCAATATAATAAACATATAGCACCGGGAATGTGGCGCAGCTGGCTGGTTGTCAGCTGCATTAGATCTCTACTGACCAGAAGGTCATGAGTTGGAGGCCTGCTCGGGTCGAGTTGGGCTCTTGACCTGTTGTGTAGCCTGTTGTCGACCTTTGCAATCCGAACGACAGTTGCATCTGTCAAGTAGGAAATTAAGGTAGGCTAAATTTAACTGATTTACGAGGCCATAAAAAGATCTCCAGGAAACACGCTGAGGAATGAAGGAGTGTGGCAGCTCCCCCTGGTGGCCAGTTGTTAAATTGCCTCTGTCTGTCTTGTGTGTTTGTGAGTCTAAATGCAATGTGTACATTGTAATCAGGGGCGGACCTACCTGTTCCCAGGGGGTACGCAAAAATTTTTTTGCGCACCCCCCCATTGCTCCCAAGGGGAGCCCAGTGTGCATGCGCCAATCTGTGCGCACGCGCACTGACTCCAGAGTGCACCTCCTGCTTTGGAGCCCAGTGCTCATGCGCGAAACTGCGCACACGCACACTGACTCCAAAGCGGGAGGTGTGCTCTGGAGCCAGTACGCATGCGCGGAGCCACGGAGCCGCGTGTCCGCGCATGCGGAGGCACGGCAGGAGTGCCCCGGGTGGCGGGGCTGCCTAACAAAGGCCCGGCTGGCACAGCAGCGCAACGCGGGGCCAGCTGCGGAGGCCTGGCCGGCGCAACGGCGGGGTGGGGTGGAGCCGGCGCTGCGACGCCCCTCCCGGGTGGCGACGCCCCTCCTGGGTGACGTCGCCCTACGCGCCTGCGTAGTCCGCCTAATGGACGAACCGGCCCTGATTGTAATCTGCCCTGAGTCCCCTGTGTGGTGAGAAGGGCGGAATAGAAATGAAGTAAATAAATAAATAAATATAGCAATAATACACAATTTTAAAACCTTGTGGCCAGACCAGATGTAATATATTAAAATATTAAAATAAATAAACACTGGGCGCAAGAGAAGTAGGATGTATCTAGCAGGCGGGTTTTAAAAAAGTAATGTGGGGAGATCAACCCAACAAATAATTAAAGTGCTTCTAAGGACGTTTATACGGGATTGGTCAAAGTAGGACATTGTTTCCTTTATTCAGGGAAGGCACACTGGAACAGCCACATTATCAGCCTCCTCCTAAAAACTGCCAATGTGGGGGCTTGTCTGATATCAGTAAAGGTAAAGCTTTCCCCCTGACATTAAGTGTAGTCGTGACTGACTCTGAGTGGTGGTGCTCATCTCCATTTCTAAGCCAAAGAGCCGGCTTTGTCCATAGACAACTCCAAGGGTTATGTGACTGGCATGACTGCATGTAGTGCAGTCATGCCTTAAGTCATGCCTGCATTAAGACCTTTTTGCTCCCTAGGCCACACTTTGGAATTACGCCCCATTGCGCGCGCCGTCACTTGGGCCCTGCCCTCGGAGGGAGTGACGTCGCTCGGTCCCCACCCCCAGAGGGATTGACATCGCTTGAGCCCTGCCCCCAGAGGGAGTGACCTCGCTCGGGCTGCACTCCTCCTCCCTCCCTCCTTCTGAGGACACACCGAGTTGTCAAGACTACTAGCCGGGGGGCGAGCCTTCCCTTCCTTCCCCCTCCTCCTCGCCACGCGCCCGGCTTCCTTGAGTCAAGGAAGCCGGGCGCGTCGCGAGGAGGAAGGGAAGTCCCGCCCCCGGCAACCTGGGAAAGGAGCCAAGGAGGAGGGCAGAAAAGGGGGGGGGTGCGGGGCAGGCATGGATGGCGCGCAGGTGCAGAAGCGCCCAAAGATTGACTTTAAAAAATTAAAAGGTTTTTTTTAAACGGGGGTCCGGATCTGGTGCCCTCCTTGGCTGCGCCCCTAGGCCGTGGCCTAGTGTGGCCTTATTGGTGATCCGGGCCTGATGTAGCGCCTTTACCTTCCTGCGTTAGCATTGAACAAAACATGCAGAATAATCACACCTGTTGATAAACTCTACAAGCTAACTGGCATTCCCCTCCCCCCCCCCCCACTCCCGATGTGTGACGGGAAGTTGCTGCTAAATGTGAGAGACATAAGGTTGAAAACTGTGAGAGCCACCCACTACATGGCTACCAGCCTCCTCTCAGCAGACTCAAATCAAGGAAAAGCTTCATGAGAACTACCACTATATTATCTATATATATAAAGGAAGAGTTGTCATGAAACGACCGTCCCAAACAGAGAAACCTTACAACGCAGAGACACCAAACTTGCCAACAGAAATAGGCCTCAGACAAGGTAGGTTTATAGCAAAGAAACTTTCCCCCCCAAAACCTAAAAGGCCCCCAAAACAATGAGTAAAAAAAACTACATTTCCCAGCTGTCAACGACTCTCCCAGCCTCTACATTCTGACAACATGATTGGCTGCCAATAAGGGCGGATTTGCATAACTCCTGTACTGGCCAGCCAACATGAACATTCCGACCCATAATAAACTGGCAGAGGAGGATAAGGCAAAGGGCTGAGGCACAAACACAAACACCAAATTCACTTCCCACAGAAAATTTACACCCCTACAAATCACAGACCACGCCCAAAATTGACAGTAAGGCTTCATTAACTTAATTTCCCTGACTAGGCCTCACTTAATGGAATGCTGTTTACGCTCTGAATTGACAGTAAGGCTTCATTAACTTGATTCTCCCGACTAGCCCTCAGCTCATTGGACATTGTGTATGGCCTGAATTGACAGTAAGGCTTCATTAACTTGCTGTTCCTGACTAGGCCTCAGCTCATGGGACATTGTGTATGGCCTGAATTTACAGTAACCTACCTTGGCACACAGAGACCCTATGACCCACGCTACATTCTACTACAGTTTGGAGGAGGGTGGACCATGGATTATGGGACTTGAAGTACCTCCATGGATAATGGGATTTGTAGTACTTCAAAACCCATCATTCCCCACAGACCACTGTGTCCAAGAACCAAAACCGATAAAGACCAAACTTGGCAAACAATGCACCCCATGACCCACACTCCATCCAACTGCAGATTAGAGGACACACCATGGATAATGGGATTTCAAGTACCTCCACTCACTTCCAAAGAACCCCACCCACACAAGCACCAACCTCTACATCAACACAGCAGACGGAAAGACAAAAAACATTGTATATCCACAAGCTATGCAGAACGCCAGCAACACCACACAACAACAACTCCACAGGACTCCAACATCCCACCCACCAAAACAACCCACAACAACACAGCCAGGACCCCAACAACACCATAACTAACAACAACTCCAACCCTTACATACTCAGACTTCCTCGCATCTCCAAAATAGGGCACAGCAACGCGTGCCGGGTACAGCTAGTATTATTATACTCAATTATCATACCTGTGCTGGATGGGGTAACACTCCCCCTGAAGAGTAACCCCTTGTGGGAGGCTTCTCTCATGTCCCCGCATGAGGAGCTGGAGCTGACAGAGGGAGCTCATCTGCGCTCTTCCCGGATTAGAACCTGCGACCTGTTGGTCTTCAGTCCTGCCAGCACAGGGGTTTAACCCACTGTGCCTATTATTATTATTATTTTACGTACTTTATTATTATACCTATTATTATTCTTACATATAATTATTATTTTACTTATTTATTCTACTATTACTACTAATAGATTTTTATTAAGACACACCCTATTGTTTCAGAGATGTTTGTATGGGGAAAATATGCTTCTTAGAGTCGAAGATATACAGTGTGTTTATGTATACTTTATTGTTATAGTAGCTACATATTATTATTATGAATTATTATATTTATTTATTGTTTTGCTTATTATTATACCTATTCTTCTTCATAATAATAATAATAATGGGACTTGGGAACGCTAATATGAGGCCATGCCCAAGAATTACAATAAGGCAAAATAAAATACATACAGCAAACAATAATATCAAATAAAATGTGATCAATAACCAAATAATGCAGTGGTTCTCAACCTTCCTAATGCTGTGACCCCTTAATACAGTTCCTCATGTTGTAGTGACCCCCAATCATATAATTATTTCAATGCTACTTCACAACTGTGATTTTGCTATGCTAATGAAGCGTAATGTAAATATCTGATATGCAGGATGTATTTTCATTCACTGGACCAAATTTGGCACATATACCCAATATGCCCAAATTTGAATACTGGTGGGATTGGAGGGAGAGATTGTCATTTGGGAGTTGTAGTTGCTGGGATTTATAGTTCACCTACAAAGAGCATTCTGAACCCCACCAATGGAGGCATTGAACCAAACATGGGACACAGAATTCCCATGACCAACAGAAAATACTGGAAGGGTTTGGTGGGCATTGACCTTAAGTTTTGGAGTTGTAGTTCACCTACATCCCGAGAGCACTTTCAACTCAAAACAATGATGGATCTGGACTAAACTTGGCATGAATATCAATATGCCCAAATGTGAACACTGGTGGAGTTTGGGGAAAATAGACTTGACATTTTGAAGTTGTAGATGCTGAGATTTATAGTTCACCTATAATCAAAGAGCATTCTGAACCCCACCAATGGAGGAATTGAACCAAACTTGGGACACAGAATTCCCATGACCAACAGAAAATACTGGAAGGGTTTGGGATTTATAGTTCACCTACAATCAAAGAGCCTTTTGAACTCCACCAAAGATAGAAGTGGGTCAAACTTCCCACACACACACAGCCCATGATCGACAGAAAATGCTGTGTTTTGTGATGAACTTTGGCAACCCCTCTGACACCCCCTCGCGACCCCTCCAGGGGTCCCGACCCCCAGGTTGAGAAACACTGAAATAATGGCATAAAGTAAAGACAATAACATAAATACACATAGTATAAAGTGGAAAAGAATTAATCAGGGCGAGCTGGGCCAAATGCAAAGGTTAAAAATTAAAAATATATATAATTATATATCATTATTATTATTTTACTTACTTATTCTACTATTCTACTACTAATGAATTCTATTTGTTATTTTAAGATGCACCCTATTTTTAAAGAGATGTTAATATAGGGGAAAAATGTGTATTTATGTATACTTTATTGTTATTGTGCTTATTATTAGTTTACTTGCTTTATTATTGTCATACTTACGTATTAATATTTATTTACTATATTTATATAGCGCCCCTCTCACCCCGCAGGCAACTCAGGGCGGTAATATATCCCTTTACTTATTTATTATACAACTACTAGTAAGTTTATTGGTTATTCGTTTCTGTTGCATTATCCCAGCGGAGGCTACATGGGGCGCTAAAGAGAGAAAGATAGTCCATTTTACAGGAGGGGAGTTGAAGGAGGAAAACCATTTCCCCGTAATTCCTGGCTATTCCCCCTATCCCATATCTTAAACTAGAGTTGTTTCCATGACGACGGCATGGGTCGGAGGAATAACAGGAAAACAGGGGGATATGGTTTATTTATTTATTTATTTTATTTCAGGATTTTACCCCGCTCTTCTCAACCCCCGAGGGGGGACTCAGAGCGGCTTACAGTAAGGCGCAATTCGATGCCCACACAGTAACAATATAAGACCCCAGAACCCTTCAACAATTAAATACATTGCATTAAAATACAATTACCTAAACATCATGTGCATTCATTCCAGATTAAAACAATGTTCTGTCCATAAAAGCATTGGCCCTATTCATCCACTTTCCATTAAAATCCCAACTAAAGTGCTGCCTTGTGCTGGTGTGCAAACGCCTGGTCCCACAGCCAGGATTTTACTTTTTTCCTGAATGCCAGGAGGGAGGAGGTGGATCGTACATCGATAGGGAGCGCATTCCACAGGCGGGGAGCCACCACCGAGAAGACCCTCTCCCTCGTCCCCACCAGCCACATTTGAGAAGTAGGCGGGAGCGAGAGCAGGGCCTTCCTGGATGATCTTAGATTACGAGGTGGGATGTAGCGGCTGATGCGTTCGGACAAGTAAGCTGGGCCAGAACCGTATAGAGCTTTAAAGGTCAAAACCAGCACTTTGAATTGAGCTCGGAATTGGACAGGCAGCCAGTGGAGCTGACACAACAGGGGGTGGAATGCTCCTNAATGTAGTTCCCGTTAGTAATCTGGCTGCCGCCCGCTGGACTAATTGCAATTTCCGAACTGTCTTCAAAGGCAGCCCCATGTAGAGTGCGTTGCAGTAATCTATTCGGGATGTGACCAGAGCGTGGACCACCGTAGCCAGATCAGACTTCCCAAGGTACGGGCGCAGCTGGCGCACGAGTCTTAACTGTGCAAAAGCTCCCCCGGCCACCGCTGAGACCTGGGGTTCCAGGCTCAGCGATGAATCCAGGATCACTCCCAAGCTGCGAACCTGCATCTTCAGGGAAGTATAACCCCGTCCAACACAGGCTGTAACCCTATGCCCTGTTCGGCCTTGCGACTGACCAGGAGGACCTCTGTCTTGTCTGGATTTAGCTTCAATTTGCTAGCCCTCATCCAGTTCGACACAGCAGCCAAGCACCGGTTCAAAGTCTGGACAGCCTCCTTGGTGACAGGTGGGAAGGAGTGACAGATCTGGACGTCATCTGGGTACAGATAACAGCTTACTCCGAAACTCCGAATGATCTCTCCCAGCGGTTTCATGTAGATGTTAAATAACATCGGGGACAGAACTGAACCCCGAGGGACTCCACAAGTCAATGGCTGTGGAGCCGAATAGGTGTCACCCAATGACACCTTCTGGGTACGACCCTCCAGAAAGGATTGTTCTCTTTCAACCCACCCTCCACCCCTGTAAAATGGATTATCCTTCTCTCTCTAGCGCCTCCTTCTGGCCTCTGCCTGGATAACGGAACTGTACGTGTTCTAATACGCACTCATTTTTGTTACATAGGGCAGTGTTTCCTAACCAATGAGCCGTGAGCGATCAGCAGGTGTGCCGTGGGAAATTAGCACTCTTCCCCCTCCTAGCAGCTCTTTATCCCTCTTTCCCTCCCCAAAGATCTTCCCCGAGACAAAGGAAAGGGCTCCACCGAATGCCGGAAGCTCCATGTCTGTGAATTGGGAAGTGAGCGAACCTGGGAGCATCAGGAGGCTGAAGCATTCACAGGTTTCCAAGAAACAAATTGAGCCTCTCCGCTTGGAAATGTTTATTTTTTAAACTATTTTACTGGATTTTTCGAGTTGCCTCCCCCAAAGGAACTGTTTATAACAGCTTCATGGCATCCATAGTTATCTGGAAGCAAGTTTTACTCGGGGTGAAATTTCACAAGGGTCTGGAGAACAAGCCCTATGAGGAGCGGCTTGAAGAGCTGGGCATATTTAGCCTGAAGAAGAGAAGGCTGAGAGAAGACATGATAGCCATGTATAAGTACTGTATATGAGAGGAAGTCATATATATGTTGTGTTCATTGAAACAGGCCCAGGTTTCACACTGAGTGTATATGAAATACATTAAAAAACATATTAACTATATGTATGACTGGGTTAGAGTGTCATTTTGTGTCATTTTGGTTGGTGGTGTGCCCCAGGATTTTGCAAATGTAAAAAATGTGCCGCGGCTCAAAAAAGGTTGAAAAACACTGACATAGGGTAATGGTGCAAAATTGCAAGGTTTGCCCAACCCAGGAAAGGAAGCAAAATGTTCCCCAACAGGGAATTAGCCTTGCCTGCGTCTCTTGGTTCTTGGTCCCTCGCTGTCGGAGAAGAAAGTCCTCTGCCAGGGCCACCGCTTGGGAGCAGGTCTCCGGCACGCTTTGGCCGACCCAGAACCGGACCTCCGAGGGCAAGATGGCCAGGAATTGCTCCAGAACCAATAACTCTAGGATCTGCTCTTTGGAATGCCGCTCGAGCCTCAGCCACCGCTGGCACAGTTGCCGGAGATGCCCGTAAGCTCCCCGTGGTCCCTCAGCCTCTTGGTAGCCGAAGCGCCGGAAGCGTTGGCGTTGCCTCTCCCGGCCGTGGGCATCCCCTTCCATAAGGGCCGCCTTGACCCTCCCATAGTCGCCACGGTCGCGGGTCTCCAACCGGCCGAAGGCCTGCTTGGCTTCCCCGCCAAGGGCCGGCAAAAGGCGGGGCACCCACTCGTCCTTGGGCCACCGACAGGCTCTGGCCACTTGCTCAAAGGCTTCCAGGAAGCCCTTCGTGTCTCCCCATGGCATGGGCTCCTCAGCTGCTGCGCACGGGGTCCCCCATCTGGCGTGAGGAGCCGCCATCTTCTCCAGGAATTCCTCCCATTGGTCTTCCCATTGCTGGAAGGCCTCGTTCCACTCGCTCGATTCCTTTCGAAGCCGCTCGCCTTTGATCCGGTGCAGGAATTCTTGGATGTTTTCAGCCGGAAAGACGCGAGGCGCTTCCTCAATCCGTTCCCATGCATTCCCCAATGCAGGATCTCTGGGTTCTTCCATTTTCATCTTCAAGTGGGCTTCCAAAGTAATCGGCACACAAGGGAAAAGTCTGGATTGTGTTCTAGGCTGAACAGATTATATTCAAGACTGTCCAGACTATGTTTGAGAAGTCTGCCCAATGTTCTACTGTCAAGACTACATTCTAGACTATCCAGACAATGTGTATTCCGGACTCCTCAGACAATGTTTGAGAAGTCACACTGGTGTTCTACTTTCTAGACTAAATTCTAGACTTTCCAGACAATATATATTTCGGACTCCACAAACAATTTTAGGTGCCTGACTGATGTTTTACTAGACTACATTCTAGACCAACCATGCAATGTGTATTCCAGGCTCTCCAGACAATGTTTGAGAAGCCCAACCAATGCTCTATCGTCTAGACTACATTCTAAACTGACCAGACTCTCCAGACAATGTTTCAGATGCCTGATGGATGTTCTACTGTCTAGACTATATTCTAGACTGTCTAGACAATGTATATTCCAGACTATAGGCAATGTTTGAGAAATCCGAATGATGTTCTACTGTCTGGACTACATTCTAGACTTCCCAATTTATATTCCAGACCATAGACAATGTTTGAGAAATCCGAATGATGTTCTACTGTCTAGACTATATTCTAGACTGATTGGACAATGTATATTCCAGACTCTCCAATGTTTGAGAAATCAGAATGATGTTCTACTGTCTAGACTACATTCCAGACGTCCCAATTTATATTCCAGACTATAGACAATGTCTGAGAAATCCGAATGATGTTCTACTGTCTAGACTATATTCCAGACTTCCCAATTTATATTCCAGACCATAGACAATGTTTGAGAAATCCGAATGATGTTCTACTGTCTAGACTATATTCTAGACTGATCAGACAATGTATATTCCAGACTCTCCAATGTTTGAGAAATCTGGCTGATATTCTACTGTCTAGACTACAATCTAGAATGTCTAGACAATGTATATTCCAGACTATAGACAATGTTTGAGAAATCCGAATGATGTTATACTGTATGGACTACATTCTAGACTTCCCAATTTATATTCCAGACTATAGACAATGTTTGAGAATGATGTTCTACTGTCTAGACTATATTCTAGACTGATTGGACAATATATATTCCAGACTCTCCAATGTTTGAGAAGTCTGTCTGATATTCTACTGTCTAGACTACAATCTAGAATGTCTAGACAATCTATATTCCAGACTATAGACAATGTTTGAGAAATCTGAATGATGTTCTACTGTCAAGACTATATTCTAGACTGATTGGACAATGTATATTCCAGATTCTCCAATGTTTCAGAAATCAGGCTGATATTCTACTGTCTAGACTACAATCTAGAATGTCTAGACAATGTATATTCCAGACTATAGACAATGTTTGAGAAATCTGAACGATGTTCTACTGTCTAGACTACATTCTAGACTGATCAGACAATGTATATTCCAGACTCTTCAATGTTTGAGAAGTCTGGCTGATATTCTACTGTCTAGACTACAATCTAGAATGTCTAGACAATGTATATTCCAGACTATAGACAATGTTTGAGAAATCAGAATGATGTTCTACTGTCTAGACTACATTCTAGACTTTCCACATGATGTATATTTCAGACTCTCCAGACAATGTTTGAGAAGTGTGACCAATGTTCTACTATCTAGACCATGTTCTAGAGCGTCTAGACGATGTTCTAGGGTGTCTAGACTATGTTCTAGAGTGCCTGTGCCATGTTATAGAGTGTCTAGGCTATGTTCTAGACACTATGTTCTAGCTATGTGTGGACTACATTCTAGACTGACCAGATAACATATATTCCAGACTCTCCAGACAATCTTTGAGAAGTGTGACCAATGTTCTACTGTCTAGACTATGTTCTAGACTGTCCCAGCAGGCTCCCTTCCCGGCAGGATCCAAAAAAACAAGATGGAAAGGAAACTGGAAAGAGAAAGAACACAGTTAACCCGCAATGTAGTCTTCCAATAGACAATATGTGAGGAAATTAAACTTGCATTATTCTATACCAGGCAAGGGCCAACTTCAGCCCTACCGGCTCTTAGGAATTGTGGGAGTTGAAGTCCAAAACACCCGGAGGGCTGAAGTTGGCCCATGCCTGGTCTGAATGCACCCATAGAAGGACAATAGCAATTGCAGCGCATTGGCATCCAGTGCTTATCCCTGCTTTGCACAAAGGTGCAAAGAAGACCCTCCCTTCTGTGGATGCTTTCAGGCCAAAGGCAGGTATCTCCCCCGAAAGGTGTGGCTCCACCTGAGATTTTGGTTTCTAGGTTAGGGACAATGATGACGATGCGGGGGAAGAAATATAGAATCTCCCTAGGATGGCTTGGATGCTCCTGATGCTGGAAATGCTGCATCCTCACCATCCCACTAATTGAGCCTGTGACCTCTGCATCCCTGGGGCAAAGTCAAATGGGAGCCGGTGCTGGGGGTGAACCAAAGGGGCATCCCTTTGCCTTACCTCTATGGGGAAAGCTCACCTGTCTCTTCCAAAGGCATCCTCCGGGTGGGAGGGCCAGCTAAGGAGAAAGCAGAGAGGAAAACATAGACTCACACAAGGCTCTGTGTCTTTTCCGTTGCTCGGAGATGATGCTTCTGAGTTTGCTTCCAGGGAAACCTTTCACACTGTAGGATTAATGCAGCTTGACATCACTTTTCAATGTCAGGGCTCAATGCTATGCTATCATGAGAGTTGCAGTTTTGCAAGGCCTTTAGACTTCGCTACCTTCCCAAAAATACAAATCCCAGTATGCCATAGCATTGAGCCAGGGCATTTAAAGTGATACTTTTTTTCCCACTCCTTGTCAGGAGAGACTTGAAAAACTGCAAGTCAATTCTGGTATGAGAGAATTGGCCGTCTGCAAGGACATTGCCCAGGGGACATTGCCCGGATGTTTCGATGTTTTACCATCCTTGTGGGAAGTTCCTCTCATGTCCTTGCATGGGGAGCTGGAGCTGACAGAGGGAGCTCATCCGCGCTCTCCCCGGATTCGAATCTGCAAATTGTCGGTCTTCAGTCCTGTCGGCATAAGCGATACTAAACTATATTAACTCCACTGTATAGATGCACTCACTCGATTCATTGTTAAGCAAAGCCATTGCCAAATGCATTAAAGGAAGAAACGTTATTGCTTTATTCTATCCTTTGCACAACAAATTTATTTATTTATTTATTTACAGTATATATATTCTGCCCTTCTCATCCTGCAGGGGACTCGGGGCGGATTACAATGTACATATACATGGCAAACATTCAATGCCATAGACACACAACATATATAGACAGACACTCAGAGGCTATTTAACATTCCAGCTTCTGGCCACCAGGGGAGCTGTCGCTTCCTCATTCTTTGTATACTTCCTGGAGATTTTTATGGCCTCATAAATCAGTTAAATTAGCCTCCCCACATGTAGGTGGTACCTAAATTTCCTACTTGACAGAAGCAACTGTCTTTCGGGTTGCAAAGGTCGACAACAAGCTACACAATTGGTCAGAAGCTCACTTCGACATGGGCTGGCTTCGAACTCATGACCTTCCGGTCAGTAGTGATCTTAGTGCAGCTGACTCACAGCCAGCTGTGCCACAGTCCCAGTGCACGACATTAACACGAAAACAAACAGACACTAAAATAGAAGATTGGATTGTTAATGTTGCAATCCCAGGTGACATCAGGATTGAAGAGAAACAACTGGAAAATCTAACACAATATGAGGATGTAAAGACCGAACTGCAAAGACTCTGGCACAAGCCAGTCAAGGGGGTCCCAGTGGTGATCGGCACACTGGGTGCAGCGCCTCAAGACCTTGGCCTGCACTTAAACACAATCAGCGCTGACAAAATTACCATCTGTCAGCTGCAAAAGGCCACCTTACTGGGATCTGCACGCATTATTTGCTGATACATTACACAGTCCTAGACACTTGGGAAGTGTCCAACGTGTGATCCAACACAACAACCAGCAGAGTGATCTTGTTTGCTGTGGACTCATCTTGTTGTGTATCAAATAATAATAATAATAATCAAATTTTATTTATATCCCGCCACCACTCAAGGTGTGACATGCAAAATACAAGTGCAAAACAAAACATATGAGTAGACAATAAACAATCAACACAACATCATAAATTCACAGTCCCATAAAATATTCCCATTCCATTAATACCTCCCTCCATCTCTGCCAAGCGAAAACTAACCAATAAACTAAATTTATTTACAGTATTTATATTTTTATACATTTTTATTTTATAAAATAAAATAAGAGAGAAACATGGAGATTTCCCATTGATTAGTTTACCATGGAACATGGGGGTGGGTGAATTATTTATTTATTTAAAATTTTTGTAGCCCGACCTTCTCACCTCCATAGAGGGACTCAGACCTGAACTGTATGACACAAAAAGGGGCTGCCACCATAAGCAGACTAGGAAAAGTTGGAGTTATGGAAAAGTAGAAATATGCAATAATAAACCTAATTTCTCACCTTACTTTATTTTGATTCATTTTGAAAAATAAAGTTTTTATATATATGTATATACTAGCTTGGGGACCCGGCGGTGCCCGGGTCATTTGAGAAGTGCAGCAGGATGTAGAGTGGGTCATGGGGGCTCGGTGTGGCAAGTTTGGTCTTGATCCATCATTATTGGGAGTTGCAGTGGTATCATGAAATTACTGAAGGTAGTGGAAGTCCCATCATCTCTGGTCCACCCTCCCCCAAAGTGTAGTAGGATGTAGATTGGGTCATGGGGGCTCTGTGTGCTAAGTTTGGTCTGTATTGGTTAATGGATGAGGGTTGAATTGTTTTTAGGAAGTGAGTGAAGGTACTTCAAGTCCCATCATCTGTGGTCCATCTCACACAAAACAGCACCAGGATGTAGAGTGGGTCATGAGGGCGCTGTGTGCCAGGTTTGGTGTTGATCAGTCATTGGATTAGGTTTGTAGCAGGCTTGGAAAGTGAGGGAAGGTACTGCAAGTCCCATCATCCATGTTCTGGCCCCCTCCAAAGTTCAGTAGGATGTAGAGTGGGTCACTGGGGCTCTGTGTGCCAAGTGTGGTCTTTCTCGGTGTTTGTTGGGGGCCACAGTTGTCTGTGGGAACAGAGGGGTGTGAAAGTACTACAAATCCCATCATCCATTGTCAGTCCTCCCCAAACCTCACCAGGACATGAAGGCAGTCATGGGGGTTATGTGTGCCAAGTGTGGTCTCGATCAGTAATTGGATGAGGGTCGCAGCAGACTTGGGAAGTGATTAGAGGTACTTCACGTCCCATCATCCATGGTCCACCCTCCTCCGATCTGCACCAGGATGTAGAGTGGGTCATGGGGGCTCTGTGTTGCAGGTTTCGTATTGATCAGTCATAGGATTAGGTTTGTAGCAGTCTTGGAAAATGAGGGAAGGTACTGCAAGTCCCATCATCCATGTTCTGGCCCCCTCCAAACTTCAGTAGTATGTAGAGTGGGTCACTGGGGCTCTGTGTGCCAAGTGTGGTCTTTATCAGTGTTTGTTGGGGGCCAGTGTCTGTGGGAACAGAGGGGTGAAATTACTACAAATCCCATCATCCATTGTCAGTCCTCCCCAAACCTCACCAGGATGTGAAGGCAGTCATAGGGGTTATGTATGCCAAGTTTGGTCTCGATCAGTGATTGGATGAGGGGTTGCAGCAGACTTGGGAAGTGAGTAGAGGTACTTCAAGTCCCATCATCCATGGTCCACCCTCCTCCAAACTGCACCAGGATGTAGAGTGGGTCATGGGGGCTGTGTGTGCTAAGTGTGGTCTGTATTGGTCCTTTTTGGTGGCCTCAGTGGTCTGTGGGAACCAAAGTGTTTGAAAGTACTACAAATCCCATAATCCGTGGGTCATGTCCCCGAACCGCACCAGCACGTAAAGGGGGTTAGGGGTTATGTGTACAAAGTTTGGTGAAGGTCCATCACCCGCGCTGGTCGCTGTGGCCTGTGAAAGTGGCTGCCACATATCCGGCCTGGCCTGAAAGTGGCTGCCACATATCCGCCCTTCTGGCCTGTGAAAGTGACTGCCACATATCCGCCCTTCCGCCCTCCCGCCCTTCCGCCCTCCGCACACATACATACATACAAACATTCCGCTTTATAAAGGTATACAGATACATATATGTTTGTCTGTATGTATTAGGCCTAGTTGATCCATTAAAAATGGTTCAAAACACATTTCGGGTGTAGAGGGCGCTGGCGTTTTGTATCTGGAGGAGTTCCGAAATTTTCTGTGGAAATTTCAAAATTATTTTGTAAAAACTAATTAAATTTGTTAGTAATTTGTTAATGGCAGACGCGCATGCGCAATGCGAGTACACCTGCCAAAACTGGGTTTGACAGCCTAGGTCTTCCCTCAACTTCCGCTTCGTGGCCCTCACCAACGGCCAGACCGAGAGCTGAGAGCCCCCCCCCCGCTGCTACCCCCTCCTCAGCGGCATTAGTTTTAATGCGTGTTGGTTCCTTCCCAGACGCCGAGGAGTAGAAAGAATGCCCTCCACTCCTTGTCGCCTGGGAAGGCATCAACCCGCATTGAGAGAGAAGGGCGGAAATCATACGAAGAGACTATCAAAACCTGAACAGAAATGGCGCATGCGGCTTAAAAACCGAAATGTCACTTCTGGGTTGCTTGTCGTGCATCCAAAACGTTTCTAATGTAAGTTTATAACGAAATTAAAATGAAATTCGTTGCCTTACGACAAACCTAACCAGGCCTAGTATTTATGTATGTATGTATGCATGTGTATGTATATATTAGGCTTGTTTGATCCACACACAAAAATAGTTCAAAAGTTGTTTTGATTTGGATGTAGTTCAAAACTTTTTGAAACTGCTGGCTTTTTGATTTGGAAATCACTGGGGATTCAGGGGGTCTTCCACTCCTGATTTTCATAGGCCAAAAAAATGTTCAAAACTTTTTGAAACTTTTTACATTTACAAAATCCTGAGACTTCTAACACAGTAATACATATCTTTGTTAATGGCAGACCCTCAAAACCCACCACACACATTTCAACAGACCAGTTGGAAAAAACCAGCACTAGCACTCAAAAACCCCATACAAACCTATGGGGGATCCGGAACACCAAAAAACTACAACCAAAATGGAGCAAAACCACTTCCACTCCAGGCCAAAAAAAAACCTTGGCTGTCAATTTCCGCTGCCTCTCTTCCGCTCCCAGCAGAGGAGGGGAGAGAGAGGGACCGTGACTTTCACAGGAGGAGCTGAGGACGTGGCGCCAACCACAACAACGGTCTCCAATCCTCCTCCTCCTCCTGGCATGTAATTCAGATCAGTGTTTCCCAACCTTTTTTGAGCCGCGGCACACTTTTTACATTTACAAAATCCTGGGGCACACCACCAACCAAAATGACACAAAATGACACTCTAACACAGTACAATCACCCATATAGTTAATAAGTTTTTAAAATGTATTTATACAAAATGTATTTATACACTCAGTGTGAAACCTGGTCTTGTTTCGATGAACACAAAATAGATGAACCAATATAGATAAGTAATGTACAATACAATACAATACTTTATTACGGTCACTGACCAGCACAAAGCGGGCACAAGCTGTTGTGGTACAGAGACGGCCGTGGCTGAGTCCAGGAGTTAAAAGATAACAAAAGTTTATTTAAACATCAAATGGAAGTTGGAATAACAAAAAATAGCCTATCTTTGGCTGTACAAAACCCCAATAACCCCAGGAAACCCCAAAACCAAAAATGCTGAGAAGAAAAGAACTCAAAAACAAACAGCAGACGTCCTTCTGCGGCGTTCAGTCAAAGGGATGTCCATAAGGCGTAGTCCAACATCAATCCAGGGATCATAGGACAGGAGATAAACATACAGGAAAGGAGGAGACGTTCCAGAGTCGACAGGAGCTAAGTATACAGAAAACACATAATTCACAGCCCCCATAAAAACACAGGAACAAAGTGGATAAAGAACCCAATAACTCATGAGTGATCTGGAAACCAGGAACCAAGACACAGGAACACAGGATACACGAACCAGAATAGCAACTCCTTGACCACCGTGAGGGTCAAGCCAAATACTCACTTCTTATATAGTACTATCAATCAGATTAATCCCGCCCTGCTCCAAAGCAGCAGCATTCCCATTCCCTGCAGCTGTTGTACCATGTCCAGATCTCCAACCCAGCCACAGCTCTTCTTGGCTTAAAGGGCCCCACTCAGTTTCTGAATGAGAAGATGGTCAGTCCTTATCCGTCTGGAACCCCAGAAATGTACTGTCCCCCGAGTCCGCATTGCATACATCTCTCACTTCCTGCACCAATGCTGAATCTAGGTCTGTATCACTTTCTTCTGACTGTAATTCTGCATTCCCTGGAAACCCTTCAAATGTATCAGACTCAGAAGGTTCCCTAAGTAGATGCTGAATCTTTCTCCTCTGTTCTCTGTCTGAGTCAAGGCTTGAGGCACTAGCCACTCTCTTTACCCCAGCTGTAGGAGCCTGATCTTCCAGAGCCGCGCCCCAAACTGAGCTACTGCTTGATGTTACTGCCTCGGCACCTTCCTCCATGCTACTACCTGTAGTAACTGGAGGCTCATTTACAACACAAGCGCCCTGAGAGGGGAAGGACAACTTCCCAGTAAGCAGTTATTTAAAATTAGATTAGAAATCAGTATACAAATATATTTTAAAAGACAGGATATTGTAACAGGTATGGAACCGAAGGGGAGAGATTTTTTAAAAAAATGTTCTTTATTGTGGTTTCAAACATTAAAAGAAACATATAACACAATGACAATATATGAGGGGGAAAGGGGGAAGGTAAGATAACAAGTGGTGTCGGGAGAGCTGGAGAGATTGATGAGAGAGGTCAAAAACACTGGGGGGGGAGTCTAGTATCATTTCAGCTGTAACATGTTGCTCTAACTGCATTCCCAGCAGGGTGTTGCCTTACGGTGTCAATCATCCTCCGTCTGATTTTAAGTGCAGCAGCACAGAACTTAGCAACACTGTAAGTTACTGTAGTGTTAGAGTCCGAAAGCAGCTGGGTGGAATAATATTTTTCATTGCGCCCCGGGTATTTTAAAAGCCATGGTCCAATGAGATTGGATCTAAGATCTCTGTAGAACATGCATTGAAGAAGCACGTGCTCAGTTGTTTCCACATGACCAGACCCACAGGGGCATAGTCTCTGCTTGAAGGGGGTCTTCCGATACCTCCCCTCCAATACAGCCGATGGGAGGGCATGGCATCTTGCCAGGGTAAAAGCCCTTCGGTGTTTGGGCACCTCCAGGTCTGTTAGGTATGCCATGGGGGCAGTGAGGTATCTAGTGGCTTCCCTAACAATGAAGGCTGGGGAACAGGCTAGGTCGGATTGGCGCTCTATGTCCAGGATCCGTTGCTTAATGAGATCCTTGGCTTGGTCCCATCTCATGCTTAGCCATTGTCCTTGGGAGAAACCTAGCATTGCGATCTTTG
Source organism: Anolis apletophallus (assembly GCA_030556195.1). Lineage (NCBI taxonomy): Eukaryota > Metazoa > Chordata > Lepidosauria > Squamata > Anolidae > Anolis > Anolis apletophallus. Next base: position 7,214,965 of record JARBWK010000003.1, on the reverse strand, counting down.
CTGCTACTGTTTTAATCCATGTGGACTGGAAGTCGTTTCTCATGATGAGGGGGGCAAGACCACATGGGGAGAAGCATAGGTGTAGCCAGTAATTGAGAAGAGCTGTCCATATTCTCGCTTCCACTTTCACGAAGTCTGTCTCCAATCGCAGGGTAGCGTTAGGGACACATCTGGGAGCCTGTAGAGCCGCTCTTAGGAATTTCGATGGGACACGCTCTAGTGGGGCATAATTTGAGAAGGGTCCAAGCTGGGCTCCATACAGCAGTGATTTTCAACCAGTGTGCCACGGAACACTAGTGTGCCGTGAGAGATCATCAGGTGTGCTGTGGGAAATTATTTTCGAACTTCATTCATATATAAACTATAAGGCGCATCTGTCCCTTTAAGAAATAGAACCATAGCACTCTCACGTCACCTAAGAAGTGACGCGAGAGTACTATGGTCACGCCATCTTGGATTCGCTCTGGCGCAGCTAAGTAAACAAAGTTAGAGTTAGTGCTACAGCTGTGCATCAAGTGACAGTGGCAATTTGGGATCACAGCAAGACAAGGGAGTGACAGTGATGGAGAAGTTTTTGAGAAGGGTATAAATACATTTAAAAACATATTAACTATATGTATTATTGTGTTAAGAGTGTCATTTTGTGTCATTTTGGTTGGTGGTGTGCCCTAGGATTTTGTAAATGTAAAAAATGTTCCGCGGCTCAAAAAGGTTGAAAAACACTGCCATACAGCATTTGTGCGATTGGTTTTGCTTCAAAAAGTTTAAGTGCTGCCGGTATAAAGTGACCTCCTCCCGTCCTGAGATATCTTAAGATAGCGGATGAACTCTTTTGTGCTGTCTCTGCTGCACACTCTGCGTGGGCTTTCCTGCTGTTGCTGCTGTGGAGGGTAACACCAAGGTATTTAAAGCTTGAGACCTGCTCTATTTTGTTTCCAGAAATGAACAGCTGTTGAGCGATACCTTTGTGTGTGTGTTTCTGCCATTCTTGTCAGGATATCTATGTTGTTTTCATCGAAACAGGCCCAGGTTTCACACTGAGTGTATAAATACATATTAACTATATCTGTATCTGTATACCTTAATAAAGCGGAATGTTTGTATGTATGTATGTGTGCGGAGGGCGGATATGTGGCAGCTATTTGCATAAAGTCCTTTGATTGGCCAGCCTCGGCACTCCAAAATTCTAAGGCACCAGACAGAGGGCATTGATAGCCACTGATTAGCCAGCATCCCAGAATCCAGGCCTCTACATTCAAACAACAGGATTTCTTCCCACTGAGGGGAAAAATGCACCATCAACATTCTCTCCCCACTTGGCTCTGTGAAAACAAAATGGATTCCTCTTTTCTCCTCCCCCTCAGCTTTTAGAAAACGGCTGCCTGCCATTCCGCCTTTTAAAGTTACCAATTACCAGCAGAACAGGCCAGAACATTACAGGCCCCAAAAGAGAGTTTAGGGCAGGATGGGCCACGAATGATGGGATTTGCATCCCAATTCACTTCCCAGAAAACACTGTAGCCCCTACAAATCACAAACCAGGCCCAAAATTTAAAGTAAGGCTTCATTAACTTGATTTTCCTGACTAGGCCTCAGTTAATGGGACATTGTGTATGGCCAGGCCCCAAAAGAGAGTTTAGGACAGGATGGGCCAGGAATGATGGGATTTACAGTACCTTCACCCAATGAACTTCCCAGAAAACAAGCCCCTACAAATCACAAACCAGGCCCAAAATTTACAGTACGGCTTCATTAACTTGATTTCCCTGACTAGGCCTCAGTTAATAAGACATTGTGTATGGCCTGAATTAACAGTAACCAACCTTGGCACACTGAGCCCCTATGACCCATGATTCATTCTACTGCAGTTTGGAGTCGGGAGGACCATGGATGATGGGACTTGAAGTACCATCACAGGTTATGAGATTTGTAGTACTTTCAAACTCTTCATTCCCCACAGACCAAGGCGGCCCTGAACCACAAGACCAAACTTGGCACACAGTACCCCCATGACCCACACTCCATCCTACTGCAGTTTAGAGGAGGATGGACCATGAAGGATGGGATTTCAAGTACCTCCATTCACTTCCCAAGCCCGCTGCGACCCTCATCCAGTGCATAATCATGACCACACTTGGCACAAAAAGCCCCCATGACCCAATGGACGTTCTGATGCAGTTTGGAAGGCAGACCACGGATGATGGGACTTGAAGTACCTCCACTCACTTCCCAAGACTACTGCGACCCTCATTCAATGACTGATCAAGACCAAACTTGGCACACAAAGCCCTCATGACCCACTCTACATCCTGGTGCTGTTTGGAGGGAGATGGACCATGGATGACGGGACTTGAAGTACCTTCACTCATCTTCTGAGACTACTGCGACCCTCATCCAATGAATGATCAACACCAAACGTGGCACTAAGAGCCCCCATGACCCACTCTACATCCTGGTGCTGTTGGGATGGAGATAATAATAATAATAATACTTTATTACTTGTGAGTCGCCCTCCACCAATGGTGCTCCGGGCGACTTACATCCTTTAAAAACATAGATACATCAGTTAAAACAGCAGATATGAGCCGTAGAAGGCTCTGCCATCCATCCAGTTCAGTCCCCGAAAGCCTGGCGGAAGAGCCAGGTTTTCAGGCCAGCCAGAAATCTGGCCGGGGCCAGTGTGGCCCTAAGCGCAGGCGGAGCGAGTTCCAGATCATAGCGGCCGCCACCGAGAAGGCTCTTCTACGGGTCTCTGTCAGCCGGGCCTCTCTCACCCCAGGGATAGCTAACCGGTCGCCATTTATTACGCTGCGGGTCTTTCGCAGCGTTGGTCTGTCAGCTGATCGCCCAGGTAGGCTGGTCCCATTTTTTGCCGAGCTTTGAAGGTTATCACCATGAGTTTGTAGATCGCTCTAAGCTCAATGGGTAACCAGTGAAGATCTTTTAAAATTGGTGAAATATGGCTCCTGGCCGATGCCCCGGAGATGAGTCTGGCCGCTGCATTCTGGATGAGTCTCAACCTCCGAGTCGTGGCCAACGGTAGGCCCACATACAAGGCGTTGCAGTAGTCAAGACGGGAGACCACGGTGGCATGAATCACCGTCCTCAGCGCCTCTGGTGGTAGATAGGGGGCCAACCGTCGGGCCCTACGGAGGTGAAAGAAGGCACCCTTGGCAGCGGCCTGGATCTGAGCCTCCATCGTCAGTTTCTCATCCAAGAGTACTCCTAAGCTCTTTACCGCCGGGCTGCGGACAAGGGCTCGCCCTCAAAGGGTGGTAGTGGAGAGTGGGGGTCGGGTCGGCCGGGCCAGAGGATCTCCGTTTCGCCGGGTTGATCTTTAGCCTGTGTGCTCTGAGCCAGCTTGTGACCGCCTTCAGCCCCGGCTAAAGCTTTCAGGTACCGACAGCACCCCTGGGTCGAGCTTCAGCAGCAGCTGCGTGTCATCGGCGTATTGATAACAGTTGAAACCGTGGCTTCTAGCGATACCGGCCAGGGGCTGGGACGTAGATGTTAAAAAGGGTGGGGGACAGGATGGCACCCTGCGGAACCCCGCACTCCAGCCCACATTTCTGGAGACCTGGCCCTGCCACTCGACCCGCTGCGAGCGACCCCGCAGAAACGATCCTAACCAGGTCAGGGCCTTGTCTTGATCCCAGAGGCCGCCAAGCGGCGAAGTAGCAAATCATGATCAACGGTGTCGAAGGCCGCAGTTAGGTCAAGGAGGACTAGGACTGCCGAGCCCTCCGTCCAACTGGCGGCGGATGTCATCTGTGATTGCTACTAGAACGGATTCGACACCGTGGCCCGCTCGGAAGCCTGACTGAAATGGGTCTAGGCCCCGGATCGTTCCAAGAAGTCCCGCAGCTGGTTTTCCACTGCTCGCTCCAATAGCTTCCCAGAAAGGGCAGATTAGCGACAGGGCGGTAGTTCGCCGGTTCATTGGGGTCGAGGCTCGCCTTTTCAGAAGAGGGCTAACTCTAGCCTCCTTCAGGGACTCGGGAAGGAGCCTGTGTCCAATGAGAGGTTCACCAGATCCACCAGGGCGTCCAGTATGGTGTCTATGCAGGACTTGATTAAGTGCGATGGACAAGGGTCCATGGGGCAGGTCGTAGCCCTTGCCCCGGTCACCAGCTTTTTCACCTCTTCCGATGTTAGGGGCTTGAATTCGGTGAGGTAGAGCCCATTTGTCTGGGTTGGATGTCGAATCCACTCATTTCCTTCCTCCGGGATGGGCGGCAGGTCGCGCCGAAGTGCCGTGATTTTCCCAATGAAGTGCTCTTGGAGATCCTCTGCCGTCACCGTAGAGCTGTTGGAATCACTCTGTGGAGACCCCAGAAGGCTCGGACCACTTTAAAGATCTGGGCTGTATGGGAGCCGGCGGCTGTAATCTGGGCGGCATTATAGGATTTCTTAGCCTCTTTGATCTCACGTTCGTACAGCCTATGCAGTTCTCTGTAGGCTGCTCTATTTGCCATGCTGGGTTTCCGTCTCCAGACACTCTCCAATTGTCTCCTCCGGCGTTTCAGCTGCTTTAGGTTCGTTGTGAACCACCGTGAGCAGGTTTTCCGGGACGAAGGGGGCGCCTCGGTGCCACCTGGTCGATGGCCTTCGAGAGGACGCTGTTCCACCTGGCAACTAAGTCCGCTAGTGATCCTCCGGGGACCTCCAGGGGATCCAAAGCAGCTATGAATGCCCTCGGGGTCATCGAGCTCCTTTGGCGGACTAGGATGGTCTTTTGTTCCAACCTTTCTGTAAGAGGGGTGTCAACGTCTGCCCTCACGGTCAGGTGGTCCGACCAAGGCACTGTTCTTGACCATGGCCAATGGGACTTGCAGTACCTTCACTAACTTCCTGAGACCACTGCAAGCCACATACACATCTAATAGGAACCAACCTTGACACACAATGCCTTCCTCAAATAACCCGGGCACCGCCGGGTCCTCAGCTAGTGTATTACTGTGTTAGAGTGTCATTTTGTGTCATTTTGGTTGGTGGTGTGCCCCAGGATTTTGTAAATGTAAAAAAGTGCCGTGGCTCAAAAAAGGTTGAAAAAGACTGATCTAGATGCACTAGATCTAAATCTGATAATAAATCCTACATAATTTTTCTACTGCCCCAAATCCACTAGGTGGCGACGTTGACCCACTTTTTATTTCTACTTCTCTTTGTAGCAATATCCTATTTCAAGCACAAGAGGGCGATATTGTCCAACTTTGATTACATTAGAAAGCAGAGTTTGGAGACAAGTTACTTACACCAGGCATGGGCAAACTTCTCCCCTCCGGGTGTTTTGGATTTAAACTCCCACAATTCCTAACAGCCTACCGGCTATTCACCGGGAGGGGCGAAGTTCACCCACACCTGGTCTAAACGGTAGAATGAAATGCAGTTTGATCCCACTTTAACTAACTTGTCTCAATGCTATGGGACTTTTAGTTTTACTTTACTCGATTTCTGCCTTGGTTAGACAACATCTGGAATACTGTGTCCAAATTTGAGCATCACAATTGAAGGAAGATGTTGACTCTAAGCTGGAATGTGTCCAGAGGAGGGCGACTAAAATGATCCAGGGTCTGGAGAACAAGCCCAGTGAGGAGCGTCCTAAAGAGCAGGGCATGCTTAGCCTTCAGAAGAGAAGGCTGAGGAGAGACATGATGAGAGCCATGTATAAATATGTGAGATGAAGTCATAGGGAGGAGAGAGCAAGATTGTTTTCTGCTGCCCTGGAGACTAGGACGCGGAACAATGGCTTCAAACTACAAGAAAGGAGATTCCATCTGAATATTAGGAAGAACTTCCTGACTGTGGGCACTGTTCAACAGTGGAACTCTCTGCTGCAGAGTGTGGTGGAGGCTCCTTCTTTGGAGGCTTTGAAACAGTGGCTGGGTGGCCAACTGTTGGGGGTGCTTGGAATGCGATTTTCCTGCTTCTTGGCTGGGGTTGGACAGGATGGCCCATGAGGTCTCTCCCAACTCTATGGTTCAATAACTCCATACCTCCATAGATGCTTCTGTATTTGCATGATGTCATGATGAACATCGCTCCAGAAAACGATCCATCCCCATTGTGTCTGCTGTAGAGCTCACGAAACATAAATCCCTCCCCAGTTTATGATGAGGCGTTGTCATTGTTTATCACTCTGCCTGTCATTCTTCCGGCTCTTTTTCCACGGCTCTGCCTTTTACGAGCGTCCCTTTCGCTCCTGGATGTGGTTTTGACAAAAGGCTGGAACACCATCATGGTTGCTAAACGCTTCCCAGGACTTGTTTTATGAGCGCTGGCACAAAACGGTTCTGGTTCAGGACCATCAACTTGTTCTGGACTGCTGGGCTCCTCTGATTATGTGGGATTTATCGTCCACATCCGCCCACAACTTTTGCTGCCTGTTTTTAATCTCTCCAAGCAGAATTTGGAGAATACGCAGCAGTGGAACTATGGGTGCATCTACACTATAGAAGGAATGCGGTTTGACCCCACTTTAACTACCAAGAAAATTTTCTAACCCAAGAAAATTTTATCAAAAGTCAAGGGTCATCTTATACGCGGGAGTCGTCTTATACACTGGGAGCTGTCTTATAGAGCGGGTGCTGAAACTTCCAATCTGGATTGCAGAGTCTGTGGTTGCCGCATTCGGTGGGTAGAGCTCAAAAATGGCAGTGGCCGCATCCCCGCTGTATGCAGTGACTGTACGAAAGCATTAAGGGCCACGCTGTACAAGTACAAGTACGGTAGAACAGTGTTTCCCAACCTTTTTTGAGCTGCAGCACATTTTTAACATTAAAAAAATCTGGGGGCACACCACCAACCAAAATGACACAAAATGACACTCTAACACAGTAAAGAACGGCTGGGGGATGGTGGCCTGCTGGGAGAAGCTGCTGGGAGTGCCGAAGCCGGGGGAGGAGCAAGGCCGTGCCATGCCCCGCCCATCTCCCTGGTTTCAGCTCTCCCACAGCTTCTCCAGCCTTGAGGGGGCAGTGCCAAGCCAGCGGTGGCAGAGCCAGCACAATGCTGGCTTGGCACTGCCCCCTCAAGGCTGGAGAAGCTGTGGGAGAGTTGAAGCCGGGGGGAGGGGGCGGAGCCAGGCCGCGCCATGCCCCACCCCTCCCCCCCAGCTTCAGCTCTCCCACAGCTTCTCCAGCCTTGAGGGGGCAGTGCGAGCGAGGGGTGGGACTCATAGCCCCTGTCTCTGGCGCCGCTCTCCGCCATGACTCCCACGCCTCGCTTGCTGAAGCCGCGCAGAGGAGGAGCATGGGCGGTGGACGGGCTTCAGTGGGCAAGGCTCCTCCTCCGCACGGCTTCAGCGAGCGAGGGACGAGAGTCATGGCAGGAGTCATGGCGGATTGGAGTGCGGCTGAGAAAATGGCCGAAGGAGGCGGCACCCTGGCCCCTTCTTCTTTTTCTTTGTCGCTGCCTGGTCCTTCCTCCTCCTCCTCCTCCTCCCCCAAACAGCAGGAGTTCGGCAAGAGAAGGGGGGAAGGAAGGGGGGCAGAGAGCTTTTCTCACGGCACAGCAGGAGGTCCGTCAAGGCACACTACTGTGCCGCGTCACAGTGGTTGGGAAACACTGTGGTAAAAGAAAACCCATTCATCAGGATTCGTGGACTTAATGCGGTCCCGATGGTGAGGTGAAGGGGCGCCTCACTGGGAAGGTGTAAGTGAAGGGTGGAGCAAGCTGCAGGTGTCCGGGGTGCCCGGGGTATGGAAAAGAGATAGAGTGGCTCTGGGCCCAGAAAAACACACTCTTGTATCCTATTACCATACCTCCTTCTCTGCCCTCAGATCTCGCTCCTGAAGATGGCAGTGAAGTGGTGCAGGTGCTCAGGTGCGAGATCTGAGAGGCAGAGAAGGAGGTACAGAAATAGGAAAATTACCATATTGAAATCAAATCTGATGCTTTAAAAATTTTATTTGGTGTGCATTGGAAGAGGGGTAGTCTTATACCAAACTCTATATTTTAACTGGAAAAGTTAGGGGTCGTCTTATATGCTGGAAAATACGGTACTTGTGCAGCTTTGGTGAGTTCATTCAGAAGTCACCTGGACCTGGGTGAAAGGTAATTGAGGACTCCATTTATGGCCGTCTTTGGAGCCATGTTTTTTAGGATCTGTTTTGGGGTTCTGGTTTTCAATAAAACTAGCTGTCCCCGGCACGCGTTGCTGTGCCCTATTTTGGAGATGCGAGGAAGTCTGAGTATGTAAGGGTTGGAGTTGTTGTTAGTTATGGTGTTGTTGGGGTCCTGGCTGGGTTGTTGTGGGTTGTTTTGGTGGGTGGGATGTTGGAGTCCTGTGGAGTTGTTGTTGTGTGGTGTTGCTGGCGTTCTGCATAGCTTGTGGATATGCAATGTTTTTTGTCTTTCCGTCTGCTGTGTTGATGTAGAGGTTGATGCTTGTGTGGGTGGGGTACTTTGGAAGTGAGTGGAGGTACCGTACTTGAAATCCCTTTATCCATGGTGTGTCCTCCTCTAATCTGTAGTTGGATGGAGTGTGGGTCATGGGGTGCATTGTTTGCCAAGTTTGGTCTTTATCGGTCTTGGTTCTTGGACACAGTGGTCTGTAGGGAATGATGGGTTTTGAAGTACTACAAATCCCATTATCCATGGAGGTACTTCAAGTCCCATAATCCATGGTCCACCCTCCACCGTGGGTCATAGGGGCTCTGTGTGCCAAGGTAGGTTACTGTAAATTCAGGCCATACACAATGTCCCATGAGCTGAGGCCTAGTCAGGAACAGCAAGTTAATGAAGCCTTACTGTCAATTCAGGCCATACACAATGTCCAATGAGCTGAGGGCTAGTCGGGAGAATCAAGTTAATGAAGCCTTACTGTCAATTCAGAGCGTAAACAGCATTCCATTAAGTGAGGCCTAGTCAGGGAAATTAAGTTAATGAAGCCTTACTGTCAATTTTGGGCGTGGTCTGTGATTTGTAGGGGTGTAAATTTTCTGTGGGAAGTGAATTGGGTGTTTGTGTTTGTGCCTCAGCCCTTTGCCTTATCCTCCTCTGACAGTTTATTATGGGTCGGAATGTTCATGGTGGCTGGCCAGTACAGGAGTTATGCAAATCCGCCCTTATTGGCAGCCAATCATGTTGTCAGAATGTAGAGGCTGGGAGAGTCGTTGGCAGCCCCGGAGGATGCTGGGAAATGTAGTTTTTTTTTTACTCGTTGTTTTGGGGGCCTTTTAGGTTTTAGGGGGGAAAGTTTCTTTGCTACAAACGTACCTTGTCTGAGGCCTATTTCTGTTGGCAAGTTTGGTGTCTCTGCGTTGTAAGGTTTCTCTGTTTGGGACGGTCTTTCCATGATGACTCTTCCTTTATATATATATAGATAGATAGACCAGGTAGCAGCCATAGTTGTTGGAAAAGCTTTCAAACAGTATGCAATTCCACTGCAGCCTTTTTTGCTGCTGAGCCAACATTCTCCGACTCATGTAGAAATATCAATTGGTGCGCTCTTTGGCCCTCCTCCTTCTCTGCCTAATTTTTTTTAACAAAGGCAACGAATATGAGACCTGTTGTGTTTCCTCTTTGCTTTCCCTTTTTATGTTCAATGCGGTGGAAAATGCAAGCCGGCTCTTTCCCTGAAAACGAAATTACGGCTCAATTACCCGTTGGCTTGATTGCTATTAATGAGGTTATAAAAGAGGGAGGCGTGAGCATTCATAGGTGGAATCTGAGTTAATTGAATTGGGTTTTTAAAAGTATGCCACAGAGCAAGAAATAATGCTGTGGATACGTAGTGTGGATGCAAACATCTGCACGCAAAGCCCAGATCTGTGAAGGCCACACTTTGAGTATCATTAAAGAAAGTAAAATAAGATGTATTTATACATTATGTTGGCTGGTCTGTCAGTCATACCACCGGGACTGTGGCACAGCTGGCTGGGAGTCAGATGTATTAAGATCATTACTGACCAAAAGGTCATGAGTTCAAAGCCAGCCCAGGTCGGAGTGAGCTCCCGACCAAAATTGTGTAGCTTGTTGTCGACCTTTGCAGCCCAAAAGACAGTTGCATTTGTCAAGTAGGAAATTTAAGTATCACTTTGTGGGGAGGCTAATTTAACTGATTTACAAGGGCATAAAAATTTCCAGGAAGTATGCAAAGAATGAGAAAGCGACAGCTCCCCTGGTGGCCAGAAGCTGGAATGTTAAATAGCCTCTGAGTG
>JARBWK010000003.1:7174802-7199802 GCA_030556195.1 Anolis apletophallus | reverse complement strand
CCTCAAGCTAGCCACCAGAGTCCACCAGAGTCCATTGGAATTCATAAACCATGGGGGAGAGTCCATGGGGTTTGAAAAGAAAAAGTTTCCAAAAACTTTCTGAAAGTCCTTCAAAAGTAGGCAAAAGTCCCAGAAAAGTTCAAGAAAGTTCATAAGTGTGGGTTACAGGGAGATTGCCATGTGGGGCCATGGGAAGAGCCTTATGTTCCCACATGGGGGAAAATAGGGGATTATAGGATCTTTCCAGCCTGATGTTCTTGGTAAAACTATGAATTCCTTGGTTTTGAACTATCTTTTACAGCAGGGATGCCCACACTTTTTCAGCATGTGAGCTACTTTTAAAGCAACGAAGTCAAAAAGATCTACCTGCCCCCGCTGTGCACGCTACCGTCACCGCATGCGCTCTCCCGTCGCCGCGCACATGCTTCCACTGCCATGCGCACGCGCCTGGATCCGCCTTCTAGCCGGGCGGCACTTCTTTCGCCCGCGGGGCATTGCGGGAAGGAGGGAGTGCGAGGCGGGGCCTCCGGAGGGAGCATGAGGCAGGGCCTCTGGAGGCCCCGCCTCACACTCCGCCCTGCCTCTCTCCCCGGCAGTGAAGACTGCACGGCTGCTTCTGGACGAGAGAGAGGCAGGGCCCCGCCTTGTCCTCCCTCCTTCCCGCAATGCCCTGCGGGCGGAAGAAGCACCACGCGGGCGGAAGGCGGCGGCAGGAGCGCCGCACGTACGGCAGGAGCGCCCCATTCGGCGATCGACTTCATTTGGAACGACTTCCTGGGCAGCCCTGTTTTACAGAGTCCGGCGGGGGGGGGGGGTGTCACCCTCGATATCAAATTTATTGCGATCTACAAAAATGATGTAGCAGAACTGAGCTTTAGGCACAATTTCACTCCTGGTTTTCCTCAAAGTATGGTTTTTCCAGCAAGTTGATTGACTGCTCTCCAAGAAGTTAAATGCCTTTCTCTAAATCTGCTCAGTAACTTGGATATCTCCTTTAAAGGCTAAAGTGGTTTCACTACTCCAGGGGCATCAAAATGCAGGTAAACAACAACAACAACAACAATAACATTCCCCCCTTGTCAAAGAACTCTCCCTAGCATCTTTCTCTTTTCTGCATTTTTAAAATTATTGCTGAATTTTCACCAGTTTATTTATTTATTTACTTTATTTATATTCTGCTCTTCTCACCTCGAAGGGGACTCAGAGCGGATTACAGGTACACATACTTAGCAGGCAATCCCTGCCGTTTTCCACATACACAGTACACACTATACACAGTACACACATATAAACGAACAGAGGCAAACACTGGCCACCAGGGGGAGCTGACACACTCCTCATCTCTCAGCGTCCTTTGTTGTTCCTTCCGCATTCCTTAGCATTTCCTGGAGTTCTTTTAATGGCCTCATAATTCAGTCAAAATTTGCCTCCCCACTTAATGTGGTACCTTTATCTCCTACTTGACAGATGCAACTGTCTTTCGGGCTGCAAAGGTCGACAGCAGGCTACACTTAAGGTCGAGCACCCACCTTGACCCGGGCAGGCCTCGAACTCATGACCTATTGGTCAGAGAGATCTTATGCAGCTGACACTTAGCCAGCTGCGCCACATTCCAGTTCCTCTCCTTTTCGAGTGCTATATCTTCCATTTTCTGAGTCATGGAGTTCAAACTCTTTACACATAATAGTTGATGAGAGGAAGAAAAACAGATCTCCTTGGTTTTCAGAAGAAAAAGAAGAGGGAGAAATGTAAGTTACGACACTTAACACCAAAATAACGATGCACCCAGATATAAGATTTATTTATTTTATTTTTATTTAAATTGGACTTCTTAGTTGCCGTTTCCCACAGGCTCAGGGCGACTCACATACATAAGAACCACAAAACACAATAAAACAGTTAAAAACAGTTAAAAACACAGTGGCAGATCCACCTATTAAATTACAACATGTTAAAATATCAATATTTAACCTACAGTTGCCACTACAATATACATGTTCCAGTGCCTATGATCCAAACGCCTGAGTGAAGAGGAGGGTCTTACAGGCCCTGCGGAAAGACAACAAATCCGTCTGGGCTCGGATCGTGGAAGGAAGGGAATTCCACAAAACCGGCGCGACGGCGCTAAATGCCCTCCTTCGTGTGGAACTCAGACGGATAGAATGGTGGCTAGGCACTACCAACAGATTCTGGATTTCGGAACGCAGTGGTCGCGGAGGGCTGTAATGGGAGAGGCGGTCCCTTAAGTACACTGGCCCCAGACCATTCAAGGCCTTGAAGGTCAGAACCAGCACCTTGAAGGTGATCCGGTGCTCTATTGGGAGCCAGTGCAGTCCGCGCAGCACAGGCGTGATGTGGCAGCGAGATGGAAGGCCTGCCACCAGCCGTGCTGCAGCATTCTGCACCAGCTTAAGCTTCCGGATGGCCGATGTAGAGGGCATTACAGTAGTCCAATCTTGAGATGACCGTGGCTTGGACCACTGTGGCTAGGTTGTGACGGGGCAGGTAGGGAGCCAGCCTCCTCGCCTGTCGGAGGTGGTGGAAGGCCACTCTGCTGACAATGGAGATATGTTTCTCCATTGATAGCTCGAGTCAAAAGTGACTCCCAAACTTTTCACAGATGGAGACGGGCGGCATCGCCCGTCCAGGGTTGGAAGCCGGATCCCTCCCGTACCCGGACGACCCAGCCACAGGATCTCCGTCTTAGCCGGATTCACCTTCAACCTACTGGCTCGCAGCCATCCAGTGACGGCTTCAAGGCAACAATGGAAATTATCAGGTACTGAGTCAGGCTGGCCTTCCATCCCCAGAACGAGCTGGGTGTCATCCGCATATTGGTGACACTCCAGCCCGAAGCTGCGTGCCAACCGAGCAAGTGGTCGGACGTAGATGTTAAATAACAAAGGGGAGAGAATTGCCCCCTGGGGCACCCCACAAGGAAGTGGGATGCCCCCGGAGACAACCACGCCCCTTCTCACTCGCTGAGACCGGTTCCGGAGGAAGGAGGACAGCCAATTAAGAACTGTCCCCCTCACTCCAGCCCCGGCCAGTCGGTGGGTCAAGAGATCATAATCGACAGTATCGAACGCTGCCGTGAGGTCCAATATCACGAACAGCGCCAATCCACCCTGATCTAGTTGGCGACGCAGCTTGTCTGTGATGGCGACCAGCACCGTCTCCGTCCCATGCCCCGAACGGAAGCCGGACTGGAAGGGGTCAAGCCAAGATGGGAGACACCTGACTTTAAAACCGTCCACGTGAAAGGGATCAAGGTGACTTACGCATCTTCTAAACTGCCATATAATCCAAGTTTATCAAAGCAGATAATCCACATTATGTGAGTCTACACTGTATTAAAGTTCAAAGCAGATAATCTGGATTTTATATGGCAGTGTAGAAGGGGACCATGATGCAGACCACAATCAGGTAGATTTTTCTATTCTCCTGAACTCTGTATTATATTTAAGGACCAGCAGAAAACGGATTGATTTTTTCCTGATGGGTTTTCTTTATTGTCATGAAGGCCTTTTCCCAGCTAGGGTATCAATATTTGTTACACCCTTCAAAATGCTTGGTTTTTATAGTATGTACCTTTGGCTCTCGCTTTCATTTTTTTGCTTCTTCCATTTTGATCCAGAAAAAAAAAGCTTCTTCCTGTTTGGCATTCAGTATTTCTTCATTTTGGATTCAGCAATAGTTTTGGAGACAGTGGTATAAACACTGACAATATTAAAACTCCTTTTCTCTTCAATTTTTTGATCTAAAAACGGGAAAGAACAAAAAAAACAGACGCAAGTAATGTTAGGTAGATCAGTGTTTCCCAACCTTTTTTGAGCCGCGGCACACTTTTAACATTAAAAAAATCCGGGGCACACCACCAACCAAAATGACACAAAATGACACTCTAACACAGTAAAGAACGGCTGGGGGATGGTGGCCTGCTGGGAGCAGCTGCTGGAAGCGCCGAAGCCGGGGGAGGAGCCAGGCCATGCCCTGCCCCCGGCTTCAGCTCCCCTGCAGCTTCTCCAGCCTTGAGGGGGCAGTGCCAAACCAGCGGTGGCAGAGCCAGCACAATGCTGGCTTGGCACTGCCCCCTCAAAGCTGGAGAAGCTGTGGGAGAGCGGAAGCCAGGGGAAGGGGGCGGAGCCAGGCCGTGCAATGCCGTGCCCCGCCTCTCCCCAGCTTCCGCTCTCCCACAGCTTCTCCAGCCTTGAGGGGGCAGTTCAAGCGAGGGGCGGGAGTCATGGCCCCTGTTCCCGGCGCCACTCTCCGCCATGACTCCCGCCCCTCGCTCACTGAAGCCGTGCGGAGGAGGAGGAGCATGAGCGGTGGACGGGCTTCAGTGGGCGGGGCTCCTCCTCCGCGCGGCTTCAGGGAGCTAGGGGCGGGAGTCATGGCGGATTGGAGGTTGGCTGGGGAAACAGCCGAAGGAGGCGGCGCCCCGGCCCCTTCTTCTTTTTCTTCACCGCCGCCCGGCCCTTCCTCCTCCCCCCCCCAAGCAGCAGGAGTTCGGCAGGAGGAGGGGGGGAAGGAAGGGGGGCAGAAAGCTTTTACTGTTTGGGAAATACAGTTTTAATGGACATGTGGTCACACACATCTACTGAAGGGATATGCAAATGGATACACACACACACACACACACACACATACACTAGCTGACCCGGCCATGCGTTGCTGTGGGATTTTTTTAAATTGGGGACTGTGTGTGTAGTTATGTATATGTGTGTTTGTATATGAATGTGCGTGTATATGTGTTGAAGTGTGTAAGTACAGGTGTGTTTATGTATGTGTGTATGTGTATATTTGTATATTTCTGTGCATGTATATATGTGTGTGTGTATATGTTTTTGTGTTCCTTTCTTCTCCCCTCTTTCCTTCCTTCCTTCACGCCATCCTTCTATCCTTTCCTTCCTTTTCCCTCCCTCCTTCCTGCTATCCTTCCTTTTTCCTTCTTTTCTTCTCCCCTCTTTCCTTCCTTCCTTAACTCCATACTTCCATCTTTTCCTTCCTTTCCCCTCCCGTCCTTCCTGCTATCCTTCCTTTTTCCTTCCTTTCTTCTCCCCTCCTTCCTTCCATCCATTCTTCCTTCTACCCTTCCCTCCTTTCTTCTCCCCTCCTTCCTTCCATCCATTCTTCCTTCTATCCTTCCTTTACTTTCTTCTCCTCTCCTTCCTTCCTTCCTTCCTTCTTTCCTTTCCCTCCTTCCTGCCATTCCTCCCCTCAGGGCTGTAGCCAGGATTTTGATTCCGGGGGGGCTGAGTTTGGTTCGGGAGGGGGGGCTGAGACTGGGTGGAAGAGGGTCTACCCTAGCAAACCTTTTGTATTGTTATCCCAATAACCCCATGAATGTGAGATGTAATGAGCATGGTGATCAGATCATGATATGAATAAACATAACAGTTTAAATAATGTACCAGTAAGGCCTTTTCGCGGACCACCCTGAGAATTTCAGGGGGGGGGGGGGGCTTGTCTGAAGAGCCAGGTCTTGCAGGACCTGCAGAATGCCATCAGGTCCTGCAAGGCTCGTGTCTCTGGCGGCAGCGAGTTCCACAGAACAGGTGCCGCTACTGAAAATGCTCTCTGTCTCGTGGAAGAGAGCCTACAAGACTTCATGCCCGGAACTTCAAGTAAATTAAACCCCTCTGAGCGCAGTGATCTACTGGGTATATATGGGGTAAGCCGCTCCTTCAGGTACACTGGCCCCAAACCATATAAGGCCTTGAAAGTCAGAACTAACACCCTGAAGGAGACCCGGAATTCAATAGGCAACCAGTGCAGTTGCACTGCAGACCCGGGGGAGGGGGGGGGCTGGGCTTTCTTTTCTTCCATCCTTATTTGTACCCTGCCACCATCTCCCTGGCAGGGACTCAGGGCGGCTTACACGAGGCCAAGCCCATCAACACGACAACACCATAAAATCAATCAAAACAACATAGCAGGTATGGACGAACTTTGGCCCTCCGGGTGCTTTAGACTTCAACTTCCACAATTCCTAACAGCCACAGGCTGTTTGGGACCCACCCACCTGCATGACCGCATTTCCATCTACGAACCCAGGCAATCTCTTCGTTCATCTGGAGAGACCCTGCTCTCGCTCCCACCAGGCCAGGATTACCCATAAAGCCAACCTAGGCCATGGCCTAGGGGCGCAAGCCGAGGGGTGTGTGTGTGCACAGATCGCAGACCAAAAATAACAATAATAAAAATGTTGAAACAAATAAAAACACAATGCTTCTTTCCAGGTGGGCCTACACCGAGTCTGCAGGGTGGGAGGCGGTTGAAGCCGAGACAGAGCGAGAGCCAGGTGTGTAGGTATATCTCTCCCTTGCAGGGGGGGCGCACACGGGCCTTCCTTCTCCCTCCCTCCTGGTCAGGTGTTGACCCTCCTTGGCAGCTGACGCAGGCCCGGATTACCCATAAGGCCATTCTAGGCCATGGCCTAGGGCGGCACCTTTGGGGGGGGGCAGCAGGTCCGCCCCCCCAAAAGTTTTTAAAATTTCAAAAAAAAATCCAAAAAAAGGGCACATGCGCGCGGTGGCGTAAGCGCCATTCATTACTGCCCCCTCCTTTGCTCTGCTCCCCTCAGCTCTGCCCCTGGCCTCAGCTCCGCCCCACCCCCGCCTCCGCCCCCACCTCCTCGCCGGCGCGAGGAGGAGGAAAGAAAGCCCCGCCTCCGGAGCCGATGCGGGGCCTCCCTACGGCTCCTACCTCCCTCCTAAAGCTGCGATTTTGACCACTTCTCAGGCCGGCATAGTGGCTTTAGGAGGGAGGGAGGGAGATAGGGAGGAGCCGGCGAGGAGGCAGGGGATCGGAGCTGGGCGGGGTGAGCAAGGCAACTGGGGAGGGGCGGTGGGGGGAGAGCCAGGGCTGGGGCAGAGCAGGGAGGAGCTGGGGGTGAGGGCGGGGTGGGGAGGAGCCGGGGGCGGGGCGGTGCCAGGGGCGGGGGTGGGCCTGATCAAGGCCTGAGCTGACGAGTTTCCTGGCGCGGCCTGGGTGCTCCAGTGGGCGGGCGGGCGGGCAGGCAGACAGGCTTCTTCTCCCAAGCTCAGGCGCGGACTGATAGCCTGGCTTCCCTCCTTCCCTCCCTCCCTCTTGGCCGCCGCCGCCGCCCTGTCCCCAGCTCTGCATTCTCCTCCAGACCTGGGCCAGCTTGGGCCCTCCCCCCCCCTCCGGGTCTTTTGGACTACAACTCCCAGCATTCCTCACAGCCTCTGTGAAGATCAAAGGAGAAGATAAGGTTTTATTTTTAGTGTGTGTCTGAGTGATTGGGGTGCGGGGTGCGGTAGAGGTTGGCTTAAAGGGGGCGTAATTCCAAAGTGTGGCCTAGGGTGCAAAAAGGTGTTAATCCGGACCTGGGCTCCCACCCTCTTCACAGGCGCGATTGGTGGGGACGAGGGAGAGGACCTTCTCTTTGGTGGCCCCCTGACTCTGGAATTTGCTCCCTAAGGATATCAGATAGGCCCCCACATTGGCACTTTTTAGGAGGAGCTTGAAAACGTGGCTGTTCAAATGTGCCTTCCCGGAATGAAGTAAATAACGCCGTGCTCTGATCAACCTTTGCAAAATGTCCTCAGAAGCACTATAATGACCGTTTGGGTGTCTGCTCCACATTATTTTCTCAAAAATCCTCCTGTGTTACACGTTCTACCTCTGTTCGCACCCAGTGTTTTAATAATTTTAATAATTTACATCTGGCCCAGCCATAATGTTTTTAAACCGTATTGTTGTTGTTTATTGCTTTTTGTAAGTTATAGTGATTGTATTGTTTTTTGGGGGGGGTTCTTGCTGTTGTGTTATTTTACTATGTGTTGTGGGCTTGGCCTCATGTAAGCCGTCCCGAGTCCCTTCTGGGAGATGGGGCGGGGTATAAATAAAGTTTAATAATAATAATAATAATAATAATGGATCTAGAACGGGGTGCCCACACTTTTTCAGAATGCGAGCTACTTTTAAAACAACCAAGTCAAAAAGATCTACGTTCTGTGCGCACGCACCTTCTGCGTACGCGTACCATCTGCGTGGTGCATCTTTTGCATGCGTGCGCATCTTCCGCACGGCGCTTCTTCCTTCCACCCACAGCTCAGCGCTGCGTTTGCGCAAAGCCCGGGAACACAAGCGGGCCCCCCTCGCCTCCACTCCCGCCGGGGACTGCACACTGCCGCCGGTGGTGGCGCATTCACCCCTTCATAGCTGCCAGGGGCCGGAGACCTCGACTCCGCCACTGATCCACATGGGCCTCAGGCCGCTTCGACCAACCACGGGAGCGAGGCAGCCAGTGAGCATACGCGCATGCAGCCCCGCCTCTCTGGCCAACCTTTCGCCTTTCACGTCGTGTGACAACGGCAGCCGCGCGCTTCCGACCCTGTTCCTGCGCACTTTCCTGAGGGAGGCTTTCAAAGAAAGGGGGCGGGGCCTGGGCCTCTCGACATGCGCAAACGAGCCCCGGCCCCTCAGCTGTTGGCCGGTGTCGTTCCTTCACACTGCCTTCACGTTCTGTGGTGCCTCCGCTGCCGGCAAGAGAGGCAGGGCGGAGCGCCCTGCTTCTCTCTCGTCCGAAAGCAACCATGGACGGTGCGCGCGGGCAGGGCAGAAGTGCCCCATCTGGCTGCAACTGACCTCCTTTGGACCCGCGATCGACTGGTCGGTCGCGATCGACTTCGTGGGCAGCCCTGATCTAGAAGGACAGGAATAGAAGCCATGTGGCAAGCATGACGAGGGCTACGTCATTCACTATTGCCCCTGCTTGATGACAAGAAACTATGGACATATAAGCAAGTAGTAGGCATGTGCACTCTCTCTTGCTATGCATTTCCCTCACCAAGTTCTCTCACCACGTCTTTGTCTTGTCGTGATCATCGCTTCTCGTTGTATTGTGGCTGTGAGTATATTTCTGTATATACCGATTGCAAATCAGTAGAAAACCGCTGGGAGAGATTTGGGGTTTGGTGTCAAATTTATGCAGATGGTGTTAGCCAGCCTGAATCGGTTCCCAAGAAGAGGACAAGTTGACCAACCTCTGTGAACTTTGCTTTGGCCCCATTGTTAAGTTATGTAGGCACCTCCAGATTGGACTACTGTAATGCACTCTACGTGGTGCTGCCCTTGATGACGGCCTGGAAGTTTCAACTGGTCCAACGGGTGGCAGCCAGATTGCTAACTGGAGCGACTTACAGGGAGCGGTCAACCCCCCTGTTTAAGGAGCTCCATTGGCTGCCGTTCATCTTCCGGTCCCAATTCAAAGTGCAGGTTCTTACCTACAAAGCCCTGAATGGTTTGGGACCCGCCTACCTACGTGACCGTATTCTGTCTACGAACCCAGGCGATCTCTCCACTCATCTGGTGCGGTTGGTGGGGACGAGGGAGCGGGCCTTCTCTGTAGTGGCCCCCCTCTGGAACGCGCTCCCTAAGGATATCAGACAAGCCCCCCACTTTGGCGGTTTTTAGGACGAGCCTGAAGACGTGGCTGTTCCAATGTGCCTCCCCTGAATAAAGTAAATAACACCCTGCTGTGTTCAATCCCTGCAAATGTCCTCAGAAGCACTTTAATTACCTGTTGGGTGTCTGCTTCACATTGTCCTTGAAACCTTCCTGATATACAATCTACCTCTGTCTGTGTCCAATGTTTATTTTTATTTTTTTCTTTAAAAATTCACATTTGGCCCACTCGAAATGGTTTAAAATGGTCTCTTATTGCTTACTAGCTGTGCCCTATTTTGGAGATGCGAGGGGTGTAAATTTTCTTTGGGAAGTGAATTGGGTGTTTGTGTTTGTGCCTCAGCCCTTTGCCTTATCCTCCTCTGACAGTTTGTTATGGGTCGGAATGTTCATGTTGGCTGGCCAGTACAGGAGTTATACAAATCCGCCCTTATTGGCAGCCAATCATGTTGTCAGAATGTAGAGGCTGGGAGAGTCGTTGGCAGCCCCGGAGGATGCTGGGAAATGTAGTTTTTTTTACTCGTTGTTTTGGGGCCTTTTAGGTTTTGGGGGAAAGTTTCTTTGCTACAAACATACCTTGCTTGAGGCCTATTTCTGTTGGCAAGTTTGGTGTTTCTGCGTTGTAAGGTTTCTCTGTTTGGGACGGTCTTTCCATGATGACTCTTCCTTTATATATATAGATGTTGAATTGTATTGATTGTATTGTTTTATAATTGCTGTTGTGTTGTTATTATGTGTTATTGGGCTTGGCCGGAGAGATAGCACAGCGGTAACAGCAGCTGTGCTGGCAATCTGAAGGTTGCTTCTTCGAATCCCGGGCTGGTCTAGACACCTAGCGGTGAGCCCTGTCCACTGTTCACCCAACAGTTCGAAAACAGCTCAGCTGTGATTAGATAAAACTGGGAACTGCCAAGCGGGGAAGGATTTTTACAAAGAAGGACTTACAACGCCTAAATAAAGTAAGATCGGCTGTCGGAAGGTGGAATGCGGAAAAACAGAGGCTCTCCGTCATGAGGATAAAGCAACAGCACCCCCTTGTGACGTAATGACGCAATCACACCCTGTGACGCAGCCTAAGAAAAATCCTTCTAAAATTGTACTTGTTATATGTTGTATGTTGTATGTAATTGTATGTGGAACCGGCAGGGACTGTCTGCCATATGTGTGCTGTAATCCGCTCTGAGTCCCCTTCGGGGTGAGAAGAGCGGAATATAAATAAAGTGTATTATTATTATTATTGTGCTCTCTATATATCTCAATAGAGCCACAGCTAATAATGCATACATTTTGTATAATTCATATTATGGCGGGTGGGTCTCATTTCTCAAGCACAGCATTATCACACTTTGGCAGGGAAGACTATTGGCCTTGTAAAACTACAACTCCCAGGATCTCATAGCCTTGAGCCATGGACAGTCCAAATAAGGGTCAGCTTAGGATCTTTTCTATCAAACCTGAATTGATTTGAGTGCCGACTGCTTTTCGGTTTGCAGCAACTGGAGTTATCTGCAGACATAAGCAGGAGGAAGGGAGAGAAACTAGGACATGTTAAAAGCAGTATGAAAAGTGAGATGGAAGAGGGATGTCAAATCTGGGCATTTCTTTGGCCTCGGAAATGCCATGCAATGTAGCTACAGCCCCATGCTATGTCATCCTTGGAGTTGTAGTTTTGCAAGGCCTCTAGCCTTTCTCTCACGAAACTATAAATCCCAGGATTCCATAAGGATTGAACCATGGTGGTCAAAGTGGTGTCAAACTGCATTAATTCTACAGTGCAGACACACCCTGAGAGGGTAGGACTACAGCTGGTGTCTTTCATTTCTACAAACCTTTCTGGAATGGAAAATCTGTCATAACCATAAGATTTGAGGTGATGCCTTCGTTCGAAGAAAGCAAATACAGGTCCGAGAAGAAAGAGTCTGAGCTGAAATGACAACAACAGTAAGGACACTTAACATGCGTACTGCATTTCACCGGCATTATCTAGTTATTATTAAACCTCCCAGAACTCCGTAAAACCGGGCTGGCATTTGTGCGGCCTTCCGGATGTTGCACTACAACTCCCAGCAGCCGGTATAGTAAACGTTGGGGAATGCTGGGAGTCATAGTCCAGCAGCAAAATCAGGAGGGATGCATTGGTTCCAACCTATCAACACTATTCAGGGCTTGGAAACGTAGTTGTTATCATTCCCATCATCATCATTATTCTGCTTTCCTCTCTTAAAGGAGACCCAACACACACAAAAACTACAATGTACAAACATTAAAATAGAATTCAACGTAGAATTATTAAAAACAAATCCTTAAAAGTAGATAAAACCATTAATTAAAATGCTACAGAATACTCCCTGGCTCATTGTTCAAACCTTTTGATTTTAACTTTGCTTATTTTGTTTGTTTATATCACTAAGAATTACCGTATATACTCGAGTATAAGCCGGGTTTTTACAAACTTGGCTTATACTCAAGTCAAGATTATTTATTTATTTTACTTACTTTATTATTATTATTACATTTAATATTTTCTCTATTTATTATTACTACATATTTATTATTTTATCCTATTATTATGACATTCATTAGTTTACTCTATTATTATTACATTTATTATTTTACTCTAGTTTTATTATTACATTTATTATTTTACTCTATTTATTAATATTACATTTATTATATTACTCTATTCTTATTGTTATTATGACATTCATTATTTTAATCTTTTTATTATTATTACATTTATTATTTTACTCTATTTTTATTATTACATTTATTATTTTACTCTATTATTATTACATTTATTATATTACTTTATTCTTATTGCTATTATGACATTCATTATTTTAATCTCTTTATTATTATTATTGCATTTATTATTTTACTCTTTATTATTATTACATTTATTATATTACTCTATTCTTATTGTTATTATGACATTCATTATTTTAATCTCTTTATTATTATTACATTTATTATTTTACTCTATTTTTATTATTACATTTATTATTTTACTCTATTATTATTATTACATTTATTATATTACTTTATTCTTATTGCTATTATGACATTCATTATTTTAATCTCTTTATTATTATTATTGCATTTATTATTTTACGCTATTTTTATTATTACACTAGGTGTACCCGGCACGCGTTGCTGTGCCCTATTTTGGAGATGTGAGGAAGTCTGAGTATGTGAGGGTTGGAGTTGTTGTTAGTTATGGTGTTGTTGGGGTCATGGCTGTGTTGTTGTGGGTTGTTTTGGTGGGTGGGTGGGATGTTGGAGTCCTGTGGAGTTGTTGTTGTGTGGTGTTGCTGGCGTTCTGCATAGCTTGTGGATATACAATGTTTTTTGTCTTTCCGTCTGCTGTGTTGATGTAGAGGTTGATGCGTGTGCAGGTGGGGTACTTTGGAAGTGAGTGGAGGTACTTGAAATCCCATTATCCATGGTGTGTCCTCCTCTAATGTGCAGTCGGATGGAGTGTGGGTCATGGGGGGCATTGTTTGCCAAGTTTGGTCTTTATCGGTCTTGGTTCTTGGACACAGTGGTCTGTGGGGAATGATGGGTTTTGAAGTACTACAAATCCCATTATCCATGGAGGTACTTCAAGTCCCATAATCCGTGGTCCACCCTCCTCCAAACTGTAGTAGACTGTAGCGTGGGTCATAGGGGCTCTGTGTGCCAAGGTAGGTTACTGTAAATTCAGGCCATACACAATGTCCCATGAGCTGAGGCCTAGTCAGGAACAGCAAGTTAATGAAGCCTTACTGTCAATTCAGGCCATACACAATGTCCAATGAGCTGAGGGCTAGTCGGGAGAATCAAGTTAATGAAGCCTTACTATCAATTCAGAGCGTAAACAGCATTCCATTAAGTGAGGCCTAGTCAGGGAAATTAAGTTAATGAAGCCTTACTGTCAATTTTGGGCATGGTCTGTGATTTGTAGGGGTGTAAATTTTCTGTGGGAAGTGAATTGGGTGTTTGTGCCTCAGCCCTTTGCCTTATCCTCCTCTGACAGTTTATTATGGGTCGGAATGTTCATGTTGGCTGGCCAGTACAGGAGTTATGCAAATCCGCCCTTATTGGCAGCCAATCATGTTGTCAGAATGTAGAGGCTGGGAGAGTCGTTGGCAGCCCCGGAGGATGCTGGGAAATGTAGGTTTTTTACTCGTTGTTTTGGGGGCCTTTTAGGTTTTGGGGGGGAAGTTTCTTTGCTACAAACCTACCTTGTCTGAGGCCTATTTCTGTTGGCAAGTTTGGTGTCTCTGCGTTGTAAGGTTTCTCTGTTTGGGACGGTCGTTCCATGACGACTCTTCCTTTATATATATATATATTTTTATTATTTTACTCTATTTATCATTATTACATTTATTATTTGCTATTATTTATTATTCGTATTGTTATTATGACATTCAGTATTTTAATCTCTTTATTATTATTACATTTATTATTTTATGCTATTTTTATTATTACATTTATTATTTTACTCTATTTATCATTATTACATTTATTATATTATTCTATTCTTATTGCTATTATGGCATTCATTATTTTAATCTCTATTATTATTATTACATTTATTACTTTACTCTATTTTATTATTACATTTATTATTTTACTCTATCATTATTACATTTATTATATTACTCTATTTGTATTGTTATTATGACATTCATTATTTTAATCTCATTATTATTATTCTTCTTCTTATTATTATTATTATTACAAGCACGATCCTGGGGAAGGCAATGGTAAACCCTCCCAGTATTCTTGCCAAGAAAACTAAATGGACCAGTACAACCAGAGATATGTCGGTATGCCATTGGAAGATGGGACTCCCAGTTCGGAAGATGGTCAAAATGCTACTGGGGAGGAACAGAAGAGAAGTTCAGCTAGCCCCAGATGTGATGACGCAGTTAGCCGAAAGCCGAAAGGAAGGCTAGCGGTCGACGGTGCTGGAGGTGAATGACGAATCTGATGGTCTAAAGATCAACACACCATAGGAACCTGGAAAGTAAGATCTATGAGCCAGGGAAATCTGGATGTTGTTATTGGTGAGATGGCAAGACTAAATGTAGACATTCTGAGGGTCAGTGAACTGAAATGGACTGGAATGGGCCACTTCACACCAGATGACCACCAGATCTACTACTGCAGACAAGAGGAACACCGAAGAAATGGAGTACCCTTCATAATCTGTATCTGTATACCTATATAAAGCGGAATGTTTGTATGTATGTATATGTATGTATGTGTGCGGAGGGCGGAAGGGCGGATATGTGGCAGCCACTTTCACAGGCCACAGCGACCAGCGCGGGTGATGGACCTGCACCAAACTTGGTACACATAACCCTCCTAATGCCCTTTACGTCCTGGTGTGGGTCGGGGGACATGACCCACGGATTATGGGATTTGTAGTACTTTCCAACACTTTGGTTTCCACAGACCACTGAGGCCACCAAAAAGGACCAATACAGACCACACTTAGCACACACAGCCCCCATGACCCACTCTACGTCCTGGTGCAGTTTGGAGGAGGGTGGACCATGGATGATGGGACTTGAAGTACCTCTACTCACTTCCCAAGTCTGCTGCAACCCTCATCCAATCACTGATCGAGTCCAAACTTGGCATACATAACCCCCATGACTGCCTTCACGTCCTGGTGAGGTTTGGGGGAGAACTGACAATGGATGATGGTATTTGTAGTACTTTCACACCCCTCTGCTCCCACAGACCACTGTGGCCCCAACAAACACGGATAAAGACCACACTTGGCACACAGAGCCCCAGTGACCCACTCCACATCCTACTGAAGTTTGGAGGGGGCCAGAACATGGATGATGGGACTTGCAGTACCTTCCCTCACTTTCCAAGACTGCTACAAACCTAATCCAATGACTGATCATCACCAAACCTGCCACACAGAGCCCTCATGACCCACTCTACATCCTGGTGCAGATCGGAGGAGGGTGGACCATGGATGATGGGACTTGAAGTACCTCTACTCACTTCCCAAGTCCGCTGCGACCCTCATCCAATTACTGATCGAGACCACACTTGGCACACATAACCCCCATGACTGCCTTCACGTCCTGGTGAGGTTCGGGGCAGGACTGACAATGGATGATGGCATTTGTAGTACTTTCTCACATCCCTGTTCCCACAGACAACTGCGGCCCCCAACAAACACCGAGAAAGTCCACACTTGGCACACTGAGCCCCAGTGACCCATTCTACATCCTACTGAAGTTTGGGGGGGGCAGAACATGGATGATGGGACTTGCAGTACCTTCCCTCACTTTCCAAGACTGCTACAAACCTAATCCAATGACTGATCAACACCAAACCTGGCACACAGAGCGCTCATGACCCACTCTACATTTTGTTGCAGTTTTCTGTGAGACGGACCACGGATAATGGGACTTGAAGTACCTTCACTCACTTCCTACAAACAATGCAACCCTCATCCATTCAACAATACAGACCAAACTTAGCACACAGAGCCCCCATGACCCAATCTACATCCTACTACACTTTGGGGGAGGGTGGACCACAGATGATGGGACTTGCACTACCTTCAGTAATTTCATGATACCACTGCAACTCCCAATAATGATGGATCAAGACCACACTTGGCACACAGAGCCCCCATGACCCACTCTACATCCTGCTGCACTTCTCAAATGACCCGGGCACCGCCGGGTCCCCAAGCTAGTTAATAATAAAGTTGCTAAAGCAGTGCTTGGATACAATCCAAAAAAAATGACAGAATGATCTCAATTTGAGTGCAAGGCAAGCCTTTTAATATTACAGTGATCCAAATATACACCCCAACCACAGCTGCTGAAGAAGCAGAAGTAGATCAGATCTATGAGGACCGGTATAGCAAGGATAATAATATCGAGGATAGTTTTGACCGTGTGGTGAGTGAATTAGAACCAGACATCCTGAGGAGTGAGCTTGAATGGGCCTAAGAAGCATTGCCAACAACAAGGCAGCAGGAGACGACGGGATCCCAGCTGAACTGTTTGAAATCTTGAAAGATGATGCTGTCAAGGTGATACATGCCATATGCCAGCAAATATGGAGAACCAAGAATGGCCATCAGACTGGAAAAAATCGACTTATATCCCCATACCAAAAAAAGAAGGAAATGCTAAAGAATGCTCAAATTTTCGTACAGTGGTTCTTATTTCTCATGCCAGTAAGGTAATGCTCAAGATCCTGCAAGGAAGACTCCAGCAAGACATGGAGAGAGAGAGAGAGTTGCCAGATGGACAAGCTGGGTTTAGGAAAGGCAGAGGACTGAGAGACCCAATTGCCAATATCCCAATGCTGTATAATGGAGAAAGGCGGGGAGTTTCAGAAAAACCATCTCTTTCTGCTTTATTGACTATTCTAAAGCATTTGACTGTGTGGATCATAATAAATTGTGGCAAGTTCTTGGTGGGATGGGCATACCAAGCCACCTTGTCTGTTTCCTGACGAATCTGTATAAGGCCCAAGTAGCAACAGTCAGAATTCACCATGGAACAACAGACTGGTTCAAGACTGGGAAAGGCATACAGCAGGGTTGTATACTCTCACCCGACCTATTCAACTTGTATGCAGAACACATCACAGGCCCGGATCAGGCCCTTTTGCCGCCCTAGGCCAAAGGGTCTGCCTCCGCCCCTCCCTGCCCCCAGCTCCGCCCCTCCCCAACCCCCGCCTCCACCCCTCCCTGCCCCCCGCCTCTGCCCCTCCCCGCCCCCCGGCTCCGCCTCTCCTCGCCGGATTGAAGGAAGGAGGGCGGGGTGAGGAGGAGAAAGAGGCGCCCCCCGCCGCGCATCCTGCACGCCGTCCACCCGTTTGGGCGGGGCTGGCGCGACTCCTCTGCCTCCTGGCGTGGCCATGCAATGGAGGAGAGGTGGCAGCACGGCTTCGCCTCCTCCTCCCCTGCCTGGCGACGCCACGCCAGGGAGGAGGCAGAGAGGAGTCGCGCCAGCCCCGCCAGCATCCTCCCTCCCTCCCTCCCTCCTAAAGCAGAGCTGAGGGGAGCAGAGCAAAAGGAGGGGGCCGCCGCATGCGCCCCTTTTTTCGTGAGTTTTTTGATGGATTTTTTTAAAAAAAAATGGGGGTCCGGATCTGCTGCCCCCCCCCCCAAACGTGCTGCCCGGGGCCATGGCCTCGGGTGGCCTTATGGGTAATCCGGGCCTGACACATCATGTGACGTGCGGGGCTTGACGAATGCAAGGCTGGGGTTAAAATTGCTGAAAGAAACATGAACAATATGCAGATGATACCACTTCGATGGCCGAATGCAAGGAGGACCTGAGGAGCCTTCTAACCAAGGGGAAAGAAGAAAGGGCAAAACCTGGGTTGCAGTGAAACATACAAAAAACCAAGATTATGGCAACCAGACTGATGGATAACTGGCAAATAGAGGGAGAAAACATGAAGTGACAGACTGTATTTTTAGGTGCAAAGATGAGTGCAGACTCAGACTGCAGCCAGGAAATCAGAAGACACTCACTTCTTGGGGGGAGAGCAATGACCAATCTTGATGAAATAGTAAAGAGTAGAGACATCACACTGGCAATATGTTGTTTTTACTCCTATGATGCTTTTATATATTTGTAAACCGCTCCGAGCCCTCGGGGAGTGGCGGCGTACAAGTCCAAATAATAAATGAATAAATATTTTTTTAATTTTTATTATTTCGATTTGTATACCGTCCTTTCCGATTGGCTCAGGACGGTTCACAGCATATCTAACTACATAAGAAGCACAAAAACAATAAGAACAAGACAAAACAGTTTCCACAATATTCTGCCATAACCAAGGGTGGTTAAAGGCTAAAAGCCTGCCGGAACAATGCCATTTTGCAATAAATAAATAAATAAAACAAAGATCCACATAGTCAAAGCAATGGTATTCCCCGTAGTAACCTATGGATGAGAGAGCTGGACCAGAAGGAAGGTTGAGCGAAGGAAGAGAGACACTTTTGAACTGTGGTGTTGGAGGAAAGTTCTGAGAGTGCCTTGGACCGTGAGAAGATCCAACCAGTCCATCCTCCAGGAAATAAAGCCCAACTGCTCACTGGAAGGAAGGATCCGAGAGGCAAAGATGAAGTCCTTTGGCCACATCATGAGAAGACAGGAAAGCTTAGAGAAGACAATGATGCTGGGGAAAATGGAAGGAAAAAGGAAGAGGGGCCGACCAAGGGCAAGATGGATGGATGGTATCCTTGAAGTGACTGGCTTGACTCTGAAGGAGCTGGGGGAGGCCGACAGGGAGCTCTGGCGGGGGATGGTCCATGGGGTCACGAAGAATTGGAAGTGACTGCACGAATGAACAACAACAAATGTCGGAAGCGACTGAACGAATGAACAACAAATTATTATTAATTTTATTACATGTATTATTTTACTCTATTATCGTTATTATTACATTTATTATTTTATTCTATTATTCTTGGAAGGATACGTAAGCTCATTTACATTGAAGAAGGTTAGAATAATGGTTTAATCAAAGTTGGACAGTCTTATCTTAAATTACGGTTTTATGTAAATATTCATAAACAGTTAACCTATTGATGCTTCAGTTATGTAATGCTATTGGTATCTGTTTTTATTATGAAATTTCCCGGGAGCTGCTAAATTTCCCACCTTCGGCTTATTCTTGAGTCAATACGTTTTCCCAGTTTTTTGTGGCAAAATTAGGTGCCTCGGCATATATTCGGGTTGGCTTATACTCAAGTATAGACGGTACTTATCTAAACTACTATTTCCTCAGAGAGGGCTTTGTATAGTGATTTCTCCACATTTATTTGGGTTAGAGGTGCAGGGCATCATTTCTTTCCAGCAAAGGCTGGATGGCCATCTGTCGGGAGGGTTTTGGTGACAGATCGGGGTTCAACTGGATGGCCTCTGGGAACCCCTTCCAACTGTTGTAGAGTATATACTACCGGGAAGTCCACTTGTGTCTCTTTCTATGAAGGTTTTTAAACAGAGTCAGGATAGCCATCTTTCAGGAGGGCTTTGAGTGTGAACTCAATGGTACGTAGTCACCATCAGCCACAGAATTGGGGGCATTTCTCACAGCTGGGCATCATGGCAAGGAAGGTGTAGCGGAGCACATGTGCAATGCACGACTATATGTAACCACAGCCACTGGGTCGAACATCTACACTGTCAAATGAATGCAGTTTGATGCCACTTTGAGGCAGGCCCGGATTAACACTTTTTTGCGCCCTAGGCCAAAGTTTGGAATTATGTCCCCTTTAAGCCAACCTCCCGCCACCTCCAAGGTCCCCATGCATTCCAACCGGCTGGAAAGCTCCACTGTGCTCTGAAGGTCTCCTCGGGAGTCGGGAAGCTTAGGGAGAGCGTAGCGGATGCAAACTCGCTCCAAAGGTGCGCACAAGAGAGAGAGAGAGAAAGAGAGCGCGCAAGAGAGAGCGTGCGAGAGAGCAAGAGAGAGAGAGAGAGCGAGAGCAAGAGAGCGAGAGAGAGAGTGCGAGAGAGAGAGCATGCGTGAGAGAGAGAGAGAGTGCGCATGCGCAAGAGAGAGAGCGTGAGAGAGAGAGAGTGAGAGAGAGAGAGAGAGAGAGAGAGATGGAGGGGATGGAGCAGAGACTTTGCCAGGAGAAGGAGCAAGGAAGGGCATGAGAAAAGGGGAAAGAGGGGCGCAGACCAATTTTGGGGTTTTTTGGTCCGTGATCTGCGTCCCCCCCCCCCCCCGGCTTGTGCCCCTAGGCCATGGCATCATTGGCCTTATGGGTAATCCGGGCATGCTTTGACGGCCAAGGCTCCATGCAATGGCATGAAGGGAGTTGTAGTTTGGTGGGGCACCAGCGCTGTGAGCTAGGGAAGGCTAAAGGCTTTCTGAAAGGACAACTCTGAGGATTCCATAGCATGGAGCCGTGGCTGTTGATGTGGTGTCAAGATGCATTCATTCGACAGTGTAGATAAGGCACGGGCAAACTTGGGCCCTTACAAGAGTTTTGCACTTCAACTCCCACAATTCCTAACAGCCTACCGGCTGTTAGGAATTGTGGGAGTTAAAGTCCAAAACACCTGGAGGGCCCAAGTTTGTCCATGCCTGGTATATATGCAGCCTTATGTGTCCTTTCTGGGGAGAAAAAGTGGGGTACAAAACAACAACAACAACAACAACAACAGAGAAGTTTTACGAGTCCCTGAGCAAGGAAGCCCATTGGCTATGAGGAGGACTGGGCTTACCTGAGTGACTGCTTTGAACCGACGCTTGGTTCAAAGGTCTCGTAGCTCGTCCCTATTCCCAACTCCTCCGTTGTGCTCCTGGACAACGCCGGCATGGATTGGAGTCTTTGTCGCATATCTTCGGTAAATTTCTCTGCCTCTATGCTGCTGCTCATTCTCCGTTCAAGCTTTAAGGCTGCAGCTTTATTCTTTGGATCAAAGTGCTTCTTTGTAAACCGGGCAGCCATCTGGAACCCAAAGTAGAAGAAGTGCTTTGATCTATACCAGTTATGGGCAAATTTTGGCCCTCCACATGTTTTGGACTTCAACCCCCACAATTCCTAACAGCCTACTGTTTGTTAGGAATTCTGGGAGTTGGAGTCCAAAACACCCGGAGGGCTGACGTTTGCCCATGCCTAATCTAAAGGCATCAGATCTCACCTGATCTCGGGAGCTAAGCAGGGTCAGGGGTTGGGAGTACTTGGATGGGAGACCACCAATACATCCCAGGTGCCACAGGTAATATTTCAGAGGAAGGAACTACATGACACACACTCCCTTGACCCGTTTCAAACTGGCTTCAGAGCAGGATACAGAGTTGAGACTGTTATGGTTGCCTTAGTGAATGATCTCCTTCTCAGGCGTTCAACCTTTAAGAGGCCTCGCTTGACCCACATTCTCTGTTTAGTATAAATTGCTTTTATTGTGTTTTAAACGCTGTTTTGTGATTATGTTTTTATGACTGTGCTGTGAACCACCCTGAGCCTATTGGGAAGGGTGGTATATAAGTTGAAATAATAAATAAATAAAAATACTGACATTTTTATGGTGCTTCTAGGCATTTCAGCGGCCTTCAATAACATTGACCAACAACAACAATTGCACCGGGAATGTGGCGCAGCTGCCTAAGTGTCAGCTGCATAAGATCTCTCTGACCAGTAGGTCATGAGTTCGAGGCCTGCCTGGGTCGAGGTGGGTGCTCAACCTTTAAGTGTAGCCTGTTGTTGACCTTTGCAGCCCGAAAGACAGTGGCATCTGTCAAGTAGGAGTTAAAGGTACCACATTAAGTGGGGAGGCAAATTTTGACTGAATTATGAGGCCATTGAAGAACTCCAGGAACGCTGAGGAATGCGGAAGGAACAACAAGGGACACTGAGAGATGAGGAGTGGGTCAGCTCCCCCTGGTGGCCAGAGTTTGCCTCTGTTCGCCTATATGTGTGTATGTGGAAATGGCAGGGATTGTCTGCTAAGTATGTGTACCTGTAATCCACTCTGAGTCCCCTTCGGGGTGAGAAGAGCGGAATATAAATAAAGTGTATTATTATTATTATTATTTATTGCGGTCCATAGACCCATCAGTAAAACCAATCATCATTATAAATTCTCCCATCTCAGGAGAAGTCCATTGTATAAAATATCTCTACATGGCTTCAAGTAATACTCCTATCGCAGGTTAGTTGCTTTCTCAGCCTTGTTGCCACTGCAAGGAATTTTGCCACTATGAGAGTCACCCTGTGGCACTTAAAAGATACCTAACAATCCTCCGCGGGGGATGCTTGGTCATATGGGACAGGATTGTATATAAAAGTTGTCTATGTTGCATTGTGTAGTAGCGGCACTGCAGTAAAATGTGTCCTATTGTTTCTATTTCATTTCCTCCACAGGGGCATAGTCTTTGGGAGTAAGGCAGGCCCGGATTACCATAGGGCGGGAGCTTTGGGGGGGGGGCAGCAGATTCGGCCCCCCCCGAAAACTAAATTTTTTAAAAAAAAACCCGCCCCCTTGCAGCGCTTTCCCTCCACCCTCTCCCGAGAGAGAGTCATACTTCGGGAGAGGGCGGGGGGAGAGTGCTGGGCGGGGAGGGGAGGGAATGGCGCCCTCCCTCGACCTCCCTCGCCCTACCCTTGCCGCCGCCCGCCTGGGCCGCCCCTGTAAAGGAAGGAGGCGGCAAAGAGGAGGAAGGGGAAACCCTGCCCGCTGGCGGGCATGCATGCATGCGCACGCATGCCTGCCAGCGGGCCTTCCTCCTCCTCGCCACCTCCTTCCTTTGCAGGGTGGCCCAGGCGGCGAGGAGGAGGAGGAGGCGGGACTTCCTTCCTCATTCTCTCTCGCCCTCCTTTCGTCGCGGGAGGAGGAGGCGACGGAAGCTGCACTGCACTGGTCGTGGGGCTTCCGTCTGCCTCCTCCTCCTTCGACCTCCTCCTTCCGTCGCCTCCTCACGCCCTCCTTTCGGTCGCGGGAGGAGGAGGCGACAGAAGCCACACGGCAGCGGCCGCCTCCTCCTCCTCCCGCGACCGGAAGGAGGGCGTGAGAAGGAGGCGACGGAAGCCCCATGGCCGGGGCTGCTGCCGCACATGTGCAGTAGCGTCCTGGGGCGGGGCTTTCTGCACCCTGGGGCGGGGCTTTCTGCGCCCTGGGGCGGCAGAGGGCAACTTTTGGCCTAGGGCGCCAAAAGACGCTAATCCGGGCCTGGAGCATTCCAGACAGTATCCCATTCTGGACCATCTGAAAGGAGCTGTTATATGGCATCCCACAAGTGGGCATTATATCCTCGATGCTTTCTACCATTGACATGAAGCTGCTGGGAGAGATCTGTTCTAGTTCAGCTTGTGATTGTGTCTGATGTCAGTGGGGATGAGGGTTTTTCTGGGCCTGTGTTTGTTGACAATGAGGATGAGGGTCTCCAGGAGGAGAGAGATAAGAAAGCCTTATTAGGTTGTAAGGGCAAGCGAAATGCTTTCCTTTCGTTTCAGGGACCAGGAAAGGCTTTATATTGATACCAGGGAAAGTTTCACTTTAGTCTCGTCAATGTTGTGACTTCATGACAGCTTTGTTCCTCCAAGTGGATTTCTAGTTTCATGTTTCAAGTTTTGCCAAGTTATTATTTATTTATTAATCGGTTTTATATGCCGCCACTCCCCGAGGGCTCGGAGCGACTTACAACAAAGCAATATAACAACATAATCATATAACTCCCGAATACAGTTAGACAAGTGTTTCTCAACCAGTGTGCCATGGCACACTAGTGTGCTGTGAGTGATCATCAGGTGTGCCATGAGAAAAGCTCTCTGCCCCCCTTCCTTCCCCCTTCCTCCTGCCGAACTCCTGCTGCTTGGGGGAGGAGGAGGAAGGGCCAGGCGGCGCGAAAGAAAAAGAAGGGACCGGGCACCGCCTCCTTGGGCCGTTCCCCAACCAGCCTCAGATCTGCCATGACTCCCGCCATGACTCTTGCCCCTTGCTTGTTGAAGCCGTGTGGAGGAGCCCTGCCTACTGAAACCCATTCACCGCTCATGCTCCTCCTCTGAAGCTGGGAGGGGGGGCATGATGCAGCCTGGCTCCGCCCCCTCCCCCCAGCTTCAGCGCTCCCACAGCTTCGCCAGCCTTGAGAGGGCAGTGCCAAGCCAGCGGTGGCAGAGCCAGCACAATGCTGGCTTGGCACTGCCCTCTCAAAGCTGGCGAAGCTGTGGGAGAACTGAAGCTGGGGGGGAGGGGGCAGGGCATGTTGCGGCCTGGCTCCGCCCCTCCCCCAGCTTCAGCGATCCCACAGCTTCGCCAGCCTTGAGGGGGCAGTGCCAAGGCAGCGGTGGCAGAGCCAGCACAATGCTGGCTTGGCACTGCCCTCTCAAAGCTGGTGAAGCTGTGGGAGAACTGAAGCCGGGGGAGGGGGGGGCATGGTGCGACCTGGCTCCACCCCTCCCCAGCTTCAGCGATCCCACAGCCGTCAGCCTTGAGGGGCAGTGCCAAGGCAGCGGTGGCATAGCCAGCACAATGCTGGCTTGGCACTGCCCCTCAAGGCTGGCGAAACTTATGGGAGAACTGAAGCCAGGGGAGGGGTGGGGCATGGCATGGCCTGGCTCCTCCCCCTTCCCGGCTTTGGCACTCCCAGCAGGTCACCATCCCCTAGCCATTCTTTTTGTGTTAGCGTGTCATTTTGTGTCATTTTGGTTGGTGGTGTGCCCCCGGATTTTTTTAATGTTAAAAGTGTGCCACGGCTCAAAAAAGGTTGGGAAACACTGAGACAGTCAAACAATTTTGAAAGAGTTAAAAACCACTTTCAAATGCCAGTCAGAATAAGTGGGTTTTGCAGGCCCACTTATGTTCTAAGTTCCTGTTCTATTCATTGGATTTTCATGTTGCCTCGTTCTATGGATTCTGTACCTTAGACTTTGTGTTTTGACTTTGTTACCTGGAAGCTTATGAGCGGACTTTTATCTTGGAATAACAATGCTTTGAACTATACTTTTTAAGCATTTTTATTGCTTTTCTCACATATATCCTTCAATAAACTGCTTGCCAATTTATTTATTTATTTATTTATTTATTTATTTATTACAGCATTTTTACCGCCGCTTCTCAACCCC